>SJYC01108066.1:0-50239 GCA_006408675.1 Madoqua kirkii
CGTCTAGTCAAGGCTATGGTTTTTCCTGTGGTCATGTATGGATGTGAGAGTTGGACTGTGAAGACGGCTGACAACTGAAGAATTGATGCTTTTGAACTGTGGTGTTGGAGAAGACTCTTGAGAGTCCCTTGGACTGCAAGGAGACCCAACCAGTCCACTCTGAAGGAGATCAACTCTGGGATTTCTTTGGAAGGAATGATGCTGAAGCTGAAACTCCAGTACTTTGGCCACCTCATGTGAAGAGTTGACTCATTGGAAAAGACTCTGATGCTGGGAGGGATTGGAGGCAGGAGGAGAAGGGGACGACCGAAGATGAGATGGCTGGATGGCATCACTGACTCAATGGACGTGAGTCTGAGTGAACTCCGAGAGATGGTGATGAACAGGGAAGCCTGGTGTGCTGCGATTCATGGGGTCGCAAAGAGTTGGACATGACTGAGTGACTGAACTGAACTGATGAATCTGATAAGGGGTTAGTACCCAAGGAGCTCATTACAACTCAATAGAGAAAAACCAAACAATTCCATTTTAAAAGTGGACAAAGGACCTAAATAGACCTTTTTTCAAAGAAGATATGCCTATGGCCAACAGGTACATGAAAAGGTGTTCAACATCACTGATCATCCAACAAGTGCAAATCAAAATCACGATAAGATCTCACTTCACACCTTGTAGGATGGCTATTACTAAAAGCTTAAAGGTAATAAGTATTCTCATGGATGTGGAGAAAAGGAAACCCTTCTCCACTATTGGTGGGAGTGTGAATTGTTTCAGCCACTATGGTAAATAGTGTGGAGGTTCCTTAAAAAAATGAAAATAGAACTAACACATGATCTAGTAATCCCCCTTCTGGAGATATATATGCATACATATATATGTACGTATATACACAAAGGAATAAAACGAATACCCTCAAGGAGGTATCGGCACTCTCATATTCACGGCAGCATCATTCATGATAGACAAGACTTGGAACCAACCTAAGTGCCTGTCAACAGATCAATGGGTAAAAAAAAAAAAAAAATTGTGTTATATATGCATGGTGGTTTAGTCACTAAGTCATGTCTAACTCTTGTGACCCCAGGACTATAGCCCGCCAGGCCCTCTGTCCATGGCATTTCCCAGATAAGAATACTGGAGCGGGTTGCCATTTCCTGTTCCAGGGGATCTGCCCAACCCAGGAATGGAACCCACGTTTCCTGTCATGCCTCCTGCACTGCAAGCAGGCTCTTTACTGCTGAGACACCAAGGAAGGCTTTATTCAGCATAAATAAAAAGTAAAAGTAGTCATGGTCCCCTGCCACTGAGCTCCTGACTGCCCAACCCCCGGGCCACTGAAACAGAGATAATAGAGAAGGTTAGCAGGCCCCCTTCATCACATACTCAGATAATCAGGGGTGATGCAAGTGCTGCTGTTGCCATTTTTTCCATCATGTGGTGTTTTGAGTTGTTGTTTTGTTCACGTTGGGGTTTCTGCATAATTTGCATGCATTAATTGTAAATCTGTAAATTTTGGTAGAGATATAAAAATGCTAGCACACATAGCAAAGGGAAGGTTTTTAAACTTCTTACTTGGCATATTTGTCTTGAACACCTATTATATGATGTGTCAGAATGCCTCACTGGTCACTTTTAACATGAAACCAGGGAGCTATTGAATTTTTATCCAAATAAGGACACTTTGAGGCTAAAGGGGGCACTATTAATTATTGCCTCTAGGGACTGGCGTAGACTTGGGCTATCCTGGGCAAACCAGAGCTGCGGCCCCCTATTTGCATGTCACTTACTTAGTGTTACCCTGATCAAGGCGCTGTTCAGCCACCAATGAAGATGCAGAGACCCAGAGAGTTTGCGATGTCCTGGGTGACAGACTTGCATCCAGGTCTTTCCCTCTGAAAGCTTGTGCTGACTCCATCTTACATGCCCAAAGTAACCATATTACAAGCGACAAAAGTTCAATGTAAGGTGACAGAGAAAGAGGAAAGGCATTTAAAAGGAAAATCAGAGAGTCTGCGTATTTGCAAAACTTGTGGATTTAGAGAATGAACTTATGGTTGCTGGAGGGAAGGATGGGGGAAAGGATAGTTGGGGAGTTTGGGATGGACCCGTACACACTGCTGTATTTAGCTGGATAACCAACACGGACCTACTGTAGAACGCAGGGAACTCTGCTCGATGTTATGTGGCAGCCTGGATGGGAGGGGAGTTTGGGAAAGAATGGATACATACAACAATATGTGTGACTGCGTCCTCAGCTATGCACCTGAAACTGTTACAACATTGTTAATTGTCTATACCCCAATACAAAGTAAAAAGGTGTTTTGAAAAAAAGAAAAACCAGAGAAAACCTGATAGTTGGTATCATTTCTACCTACTCCTGAGAGGTAGAGAGGATTTGGACTCAGGAGGGGAAAGTCACACTTTCTAAGGGAAGAGGAATAAGAGAAAAGGAGGGGCATGGTCTGTGCTGAGAGTATGTAAGGAGCTCTCAGGTTAAGTGAGCTCCTGCCACCCAGGACGGCCGAAAGAGAGGAGCTGAATCAGTAACTAAAGTGACCTTTGATTTTTTTCCCTCTGTCCTCAGAGACATGGAAGAAAGATAAGCTACGTACTATACAAGGTCCAGTGTAAAATGAAAATGTAGGGCCTTTTGTTGAAGAAGTATTATGAATTTCAAGAGGGTGCCAGTAGAGTATTGAACCAAGCTTGAGGTCCTTATAAGCTTGGGACCAATGAGAATGCACACTCACAAAGCTGGCTTTCCACAGAGGGCTTGTTTCCTCCCAGTTCTTACCGAATGTGAGCTCAGAAGACACAGCCTGAAAGATCCACTCTGGTCCTGGCAACAGAGTAACAGGGGTATCTGAGTCCTCCGGCTCAGATAGGTCTGGAATTCTAGAGACTTCCCGGATTGCCAGTTTGGGAGCATCTCTTCCCAAGGCCCCACCCCTCCTTTTGGGCCCTGACAAGTGAGGAGGATCTTCACAGCACTGTTTTCCTGGTTCTTTCCTCATCTCCTTTCCTTTGGTTCATTCCATTGTCAGGCAGTGTGTCTTTAGGATGCGGTTTTTCATCTTGAGATCAGTGGGTTCAAAAGGGCCTTTTCATGGGTGAGTGCTGAGTCGCTCAAATGTGTCTGACTCTTTGCGACCCCATGGATAGTAGCCTACCAGGCTCTTCTGTCCATGGAATTCTCTAAGCAAGAATACTGGAGTGGATTGCTTTCCTTCTCCAGGGGATCTTCCCAACCGAGGGACCAAACCCAGATCTTCCCCATTGCAGGCCGATTCTTTACTGTCTGCGCCACTAGGGAAGTCTCCGTCTTTTCATGAGTACCTGGCTGTTTTCTTCTTCCTTCCTAGTCCTACCAAACAGACAGTGAGAAATCTACACTTGACATCAAGAAAGAGACAGGGACAGGTGCCTGTCATAAAATAGAGGTGGATCAGGCTCTGCCTCTGCTCCCCAATGTCTGGGCTGGATGCAGAGGCTTCTCTGTGGGTCCTGGCAGACAGCAACGCTGGGTAGTCCATAGGACAGCACCACTCCATGCCATACGCCCCAGGAAGAGAAAGATCTGCTGCAGAGTTCATCTGCAGTGCCTGCCTGGCATTCAAGGTCTTTGTGAGCCAGCCCCTGTCCACTTGTCCTTGCTTCTCTCTTACCACTGCCTATGATGGAGCTCAGGCTCCACCCAGATTTATCCTCAATTATTCCTGTGCTCGAGGCTCATAACATTGCTCCTGCTGTGTCCTCTTCTGGAACTGCCTCAACTCCATGATGAACAAAGGCTTTTTATCTCTCAAGGCCTAATTCAAACATTTCCACCTAAGTCTGACCTGAGTGTTCAGTCAAAGTGATCCCTTGTGTTGATGGCATGATTTCAGCATGTCCACCTGCTCCTGAACTCTTTGCTGAAGCAATCCTTCTCTGCCCTGAATCCTCTCAGCATCTCTCTAGAATCCTCCTTCTTTATAATATCATGGGCCTGTGCCTCTGTCAGTTGAAGCTCCATGTTACAAACGACTGAGAGCTCCAGCTCACACCAGTGTCAGCAATAAAGGAAGAATGTGGGGCTGAGGGCAGTTTCTTGGGACTCCTACCCTGGGTTGGCTCCATCCTTGCCTACCTCTCTCATAGTAGGTTGGTTACAGAAGCTCCAAGTCTTACGTTCTTATTTCCAACAGTAGTGCAAGCCAGGGTCCCCTCCAACATTCTCCTCCTCACCAAGATGTACGGCTCATATTTTCTCCCTGACAAGAACTCAGGTGCCCACCACTGAGTAAATTTCTGGACTGAGCTCTCTGTCTCTGTAGCTAAGGTTGGAGCCCCATCCAAACCGTGTGGCCCATGAGTAGAGAAAGATAGAGTCCCCTTGCTCCACAGAGAGAGAGGATGATGCTGGTCAGCAACACCTACTCTGTCTCTCTTGCTGGAAGATAAGCTCTTCAGGATAGCCAGAATAGCTCTCACTTCATATTCATATATTTCATTCAACAGATATCTAAAGAGCCCCTACTATTTTCAGGCATGCTGGTAAGCACTTGGGAGTTTCAAAATGATAGCCATAGTCTCAGTGTGCATAGAGCTGAAAGGCCATCCATTCAATCAACTGCTACTTGTTGAACACTTACTGTGCAGACAGGCAGTGTGTCAGGCTTTGGAAATACAGCAGCTGTTATAACACACACCACCCCTGTCTTTGTAGAACCTAAATGCCAAAGCAAAAATCACAAATAAGCAAACAGACAATTATGCAATATTATGGTCAAGCAAGGTCCAGGACAGTTTGGGAGCTCAGAGTCTCTTGACCTGGCTTTTTACAGGGGTAGGGCTTGAGAAGGTAGAGCCAGAATGACTTCCTGGAAAAAAGTACCACCTGTACTAAATCATGAGAGATTGAAGGGAATCCCCAGAGTACCTTATTTAGGATCTGGCATGGGATAGCGTTTCAGTGAATGATCGATGAACAAAATGCTTTAATATAAAAAATGCCCAAGCCTTTCCTTCAAGGAGAATGACTGAATTAATTAAGCCCTCATCCCAATTATCTACCCCAACGAAGGGAGTGTTGTTGCTTGAAAAATCTGCAAATCATTAATTTTTTGTTTGAAAACTGTGTCATGATCCCTGTGCATGTTAATGTTTTGCCTAAGCTAATATTGAAAGGAGTTTGCACATGTGTCCTCATCAGAGTTGGTAAGAAGAAGCCAAAAAACAACTTAAATTAAAGGGAAAGATCAAGCTTGAACTGAAAATGACGAGAGTAATAGGTGAAGTGGATGGCTTGGTTTGGATTTGCTGAAAGTTGGCTATGTTGGGGGGAGGGGGAGGGAAATGCCCATAGAGCATAATGAATTGCCTGTTATTGTCTTAAATGTAAAATCAGGATAATATCTGCCTATAGGATTGTAGGAACTGGAGGTTACTGAATGCAAAGTATTTAGCTCTGGCCTGACACAACTCTTGAGAGTCCCTTGGACTGCAAGGAGATCCAACCAATCCATTCTGAAAGAGATCAGCCCTGGGATTTCTTTGGAAGGAATGATGCTGAAGCTGAAACTCCAGTACTCTGGCCACCTCATGAGAAGAGATGACTCACTGGAAAAGACTCTGATGCTGGGAGGGATTGAGGGCAGGAGGAGAAGGGGACGACAGAGGATGAAATGGCTGGATGGCATCACTGACTCAATGGACATGAGTCTGAGTGCATTCCAGGAGTTGGTAATGGACAGGGAGGCCTGGCGTGCTGAGATTCATGGGGTGGCAGAGTTGGACACGACCAAGTGACTGAACTGAACTGACACAATATTTGCTCAAAATATTACAGCTGCTTTTGCTATTGTTGTTTTTGTGGCTTCTGTTATTGTTTATGATGTTGCTGATGTTGTTCCCAAAATGTGTTGCCTTAGTTCTTCCCTCCATCCTTTTATCCACAGTTTTCCTTCAACCAGAGCTCCTTTTACCACCAGGCAATGGTACCCCACTCCAGTACTCTTGCCTGGAAAATCCCATGGACAGAGGAGCCTGGTGGACTGCAGTCCATGGGGTAGCTAAGGGTCGGATATGACTGAGCGACTTCACTTTCACTTTTCACTTTCATACATTGGAGAAGGAAATGGCAACCCACTCCAGTGTTTTTGCCTGGAGAATCCCAGGGACAGAGGAGCCTGGTGGGCTGCCGTCTACGGGGTCACATAGAGTTGGACACGACTGAAGTGACTTAGCAGGAGCAGTAATTCCTATTTATCCTTCAAGTGATAAGGATAAGCCTTTTCTAACCTTCCCCTCCTGGACTGATAAGATTCCATCTCTGAGCCTGGCGTGGACACAAGCTCTAATCACTCTGGACTCCTACTGCCTGGGCCTATGTCTCTCTCTCCCACTGGCCTGGGGCTTCCTCCAGAACAGGTGGTGGATGTATTTTTTGAACTTTGTTTCCAGTTGTGATCATGCATCTTGTGTTCTATACATATTTGCTGAGTGAATGAATGAATAAACCACAAAAAAAACTGCACATTCATAAAATATTAGAACTAGAAGAGGTCTTAGAGATCATTTCATCCCATTTATTTCAATTACAGTGAAGGAGAGGCAATAACTTGCCCAGGACTACACAATAGGAAGGACAGAACTAGACTTCAACCTGGCTGCCACTGGGGTCCAGACACCCAGTTCAGGGCATTCTCATTGCATCATCCTTGGTTCTGAGCCTCAGAAAGACTTACCAAGGGTTTTAATTCATTAGGTCAAGCCTGGTGTATTATCTCATCAAGTATGATCTGCTGTACACTCACTCTGGGAGAAAATGATTATGTGAACAAATAAGTTTTGGAAGGCTTTTAGTAAAGAGGCCTTTCTAATTTTGTTTGACCCAGTTTGACCACAGAACCCCTCCTCCTTGACATTTCCTTTGCCTGCTTTTCTTTCTTTCTTTTTGACTTTTGCTTGATACATATTAGCATCTGTGGAACACACAGGTGGATTTTGACCATGCACAGGTGACCCTGGATGAATTGTCATCGTCCATTGTCACAAACAATAAGGCTATCTAAAGGTCATCTAAATTGTCACAAGCAAAAAGTCTATCTAAAGACAACCTTAGGGAATATGTCCTGCTCCCTCATTTTATTATGAATGCAAAAACCGAGATCCAGGTTTTCCTGGTAGCTCCTGCCAGTGGAGGAGACACGGGTTCAATCCCTGGGTCAGGACGATCCCCTGGAGGAGGGAAATGGTAACCTACTCCAATGTTCTCGTCTGGGAAATCCCATGGACAGAGGAAGCTGGTGGGCTACAATCATTGGGTTGCAAAGAATCAGACATGAATTAGCAACTAAACAACAACAACCTGAGATCCAGAGAGGCAAAACAGCATTGCCTGCACCAGGAAGCACAAGTAATGGGGGATCCACATTTTAATCAGTTTGATCTAAAAGTGATCCTTTCATGGCAAATAGCCCAAGAGTCTCCCTCCATTGCTAAAGGCCTAAACAGTGTCATTTTCAGAAGTGGCTAGCTAAGTTTCAAGGCTAGGTTAGGTATCTGCTGCCTGGTGCGGAAGTGTCTCTGAGTGGTATTTGAGAGTAAAGCTCATTCCCTGCTCCCTGCTTTGGTGACCTACTGCCCTGGGCCATGCTGCTAATATTCATTACAATGTAACTATCCAGACTGACAGAGTGCCTTCCCATCAGTGACTCTGACTGCTTTTTCCAGTGTCACACTAAACCTCCTGACAGTTCTTAAGACCATTCTTGATAGTTGAGGGGGGAAAAAAGTTTAAATAAAGGTCAAAACTTTGCCTAACAAAGGTGTCCCATTTCATTTAAAAAGGAAGTGGCACAAAATTCCTGGTGTCCTGGAGCTCCATGTAAAAGGCCTTTCCATTCTCTACTACTGTTCCCTGCTCACACCATCTTCCTCTTGATTTCTTTCCTAACCAGAATCAGGTATGTGCTTCCCAGACTGTTGTTCCCCTTGACTGCTATGCCCTTTCCATTTCCAAGTGTGCTAAATCCCTAACCCTCTTTTAAGACCTAATTCCAAAAGCTTCTTTTCCTTTGGACTTCACCCCAGCCATATAGTGGCCCCTCACTTGCCTCTAGGTTGAAACTGATCACGTCTTGCCTAAAATCTTAAAATTTTTGTTCACATCTAAGTCTTACTGTCACAGCTCATTTCTTGAGTTCAAGATCTTGTTTTATATTCTTTAGAGTCCTCTCTAAAGCAGTGTCTTGGAATTCAGTGGAGCTCAAACACAGCCTTTGAACCAGGAAGATGGAATGGAATTCCAAGTACACCACTGCCTAGTCATTACCTTTCTGAATTTTTTTTTTCCCCAAAGGCAAAATGAGGACAACCTTGCATAGCCTGCAGGGTTGTTATGATGCTCAAACAACACCACATGAGTGAGTGCTTTGCAAAGTGCTTTGCAGCACCCTGGACGCCAATGACTAGTGTTAATAGAAGACTAGTGTTAATGCTAATATCCAAGCAGCACCCCCACACAGGTACATGCACACAGCACATCACGTCCTGTACCCTGACACCACCCTGCAGCTCTTAACCCTTCTCCAAAATCTTTAGAGAACCCTATGTGTTTCTTACTTCTAATGGTATACCAGAAATCCAAATGCAGTCTCCAATCTTCTTTACTTTAAATACTGCTTCCTTCAAGGAGTCTCTCACCGCAGGTGTCAGAATTGACCTGTCATTCCAAAAACATCCTGTCCTCTATTCTAACATTTTAAATTGCATTTAACTAGTCAGCAGTTTAGGGTCTGTCATCCTCCTTGGATTAGGTTGTTTACGCCTGCAGTGTTTATAGTATGGTGACGAGTCCATTATCAACACTCAGTGAAAAAAATGAGCAAATGTATTTATTTTGAGAAAAAAAAAAACCACAACTCCTCACAAAATAAATCCCATTTAAAATGGTTTCCCCCGAATAATGAATTTTTTAAATCTACTTCCCGGTTCAAAAAAAGGTTTGTAATGCAAATGGGTCACTTCTTGGTAGAGTATTTCCATGCTTCTGTTTCCATATTTAGACGTAGTTGAGCATGCAAGCTAAGTTGCTTCAGTCGTGTCTAACTCTTTGTGAACCTATGGATTGTTGCCTGCCAGGCTCCTCTGTCCATAACTCTCACTCTATTTAGAGATCAGAGATCCCTAAACCCCAGAATTCAGACATACTCTCAAACTCACAGATAAGAAGGAAAAAAAAAAAAAAAACCTGGATGCAGCCAGCTGCCTCACAGTTCAAGCTTCAGGTATAAATGAAAGGGAATGAAGGTTTCTGGGGCCTCTGCAGGTACCATCCACCAGGCTTTGGAAAGGAAAGAGTTTGCTGAACACCCTTCAGGTATCCAGCCTTGACACCTTCATACACATGCTGATTTACTCCTCGCCCGAAATCCTGTGAGGTAGTCATCATCCTGTTTTCTAGGTGGGAAATAGAAGACTGAACGAGTTCACAGGGCAATCATTTGACCTAGTACTCAAATCCAGGGTCAGCCGCCCCTAAAGTCCTTGTCCACTTCTTCTCACCATTTCACTTCTGATGTCAAGAGATTCCATTTTTGTGCAGCACCACCTCCTCTGAGCTCTAAACAGGTGCATATGCTCCCTAACAGCTGCGACTACCCTCACCTGTGATACGTCAAAAGCAGAGACCCATCCTTAGATCACAGGCATCCATTTCTCACTTCTATTTGAGAATTACCTTTCATGCTTTCCCCACCAGGTAAAATTCCCCTCTATTTCTTTCACTGTTATTATAATTTTCATCATCTTCACGGTTATTCTGTATATATACCAAGTGTCTCTGCTGAAACATGCAGGAGATGAAAAATCCTTGGGTGGGTTGGCACGCTTCAAATTGTTAGTGTATTATTCATTAGTGTATTAATATTGCATGGACTGTATTCTTATATGCAATTTAAAGAACAAGTAGCTTAAAATGGGGATGAGATGATATGATCGGATCAATCAGAAGCTTGAGCCTTCACTCAGAGCTTTTAAATGATCATTTCCATCTGTTGGGTGAGAGAATGTGTTGTCAGAATGGTGATGTATCTGCAAAGGCTCTTTTCAGGAAAATGCTTCTCAGCTTAGAGAGGGTAGGACTGTGAAAGTAAATGCTTTTTTGCACTATGCAAATTCAGAGAAACTGAGGCAAGCCCATGGTCCATCCTAGCAAGAGGATGTCTCAGCCATGGGTACCACAAGGAAGGAGGGTGGTATTAAGGTTGCCTGAGGATTTGTGCCTTGGCATTCTAAATCTCCCTTGCTCAAAGAGTTCATGTGCGTCTTCCTGTAAATCCCATACCTTCTCCACCTCTGCCAGGTCCTGAAACCAAGAATGCCTGTGATAATTACAATTTGAGAGGTTAGGAGAATAAGATCCAGTCAACCATTGGCCATATTCAGGCAGTTCCTGGAAAAATGTCCCTAAATCCTGAATACCCAGAGGTTCCTTTCTGGGCACTGTTTCATATAAAGCTCTCATACCTCTTTGAGTTAGCAGAATAGAAGCCTTCCAGTTTTTATAGAGGAAGAAGCTGAGGCCAGTATCATCTGAGACATATCTCTTGTTCTAAGTCTCTGTTCTTCCCGTTAAAATCTACTTTAAGGAAAACTCTATTGATCAGACACTCTCCAGGATACCTTATGTCAAAGGCCTGCCCATCCTCGTCAAACACACATTTGAGATCACTAGAAGGAAAAAGCCTGGGGTTAAGAGTCTGAAGTCCTTGTTGAACTTCTTGTTGAAGGCCCTTGGGAGAGTTACCTTACCTTCTTCTGAGTCAGTAACTTGTGTATAAAATGCAAAGACTTTCAAGAGTCACAGATTCAAAGACCTTGAGCAGCAGACTGGCAGTAAGAATTGGTAAATCAGGATGTATGTTAAAATAATAAGGGATTTTAAAACATTTAAGAACGAGGACAACCAAAGAAAACCCTCCCATGGCCAAATTTGGCCAGTAATGCGTGAGTGTAAGCTCTAGGCTAGAAGACCACAGTGGTTCCTTTTAGAATTAGTTATGCTCTATGGAGTGCAAGTCGCTCAGTCATGGCCTACTTTTTGTGACCGCATAGACTATACAGTCCATGGAGTTCTCCAGGCCAGAATACTGGAGTGGGTAGCTGCTCCCCTCTCCAGCTGTACTTCCCAACACAGGGATCAAACCCAGGTCTCCTCCATTGCAGACAGATTATTTATTTCTTTGGATGCATCAAGTCTTAGTTGCAGTGCCCAGGCCTCTGTTGCGCCAAGCAAGTTTTCGTCCAGCTGGGTCCCATAGGCTCAGGAGCACACAAGCTCTGTAGTTGCAAGCCCAGGCTTAGTTGCTCGGCAGCATGAGGATTTTAATTTCCCAATCAGGGATGGAACCCGCCTCCCCTGCACTGGAAGGTAGATTCTTAACCAGTGGACCACCAGGGAAGTCTCCTGCTCTGGGTAACCCTTAATCACCAGCTGAGCTAATTGAAATAAGTGCAGAATCCTGAAGCATCCAAAGGTTTCAGAAGGGACTTTCAGAAAAGCTACACAGGCACAGTCCTTTATGACTATTGCTGGCCCCAAATCAAGCTAAATACCTACTTCAAAAGATCAGTGGAGACGTGTTTAACATAAACATCTGATTATCTTGAAGACAGAATCAGAAAGAGGATGGCGCTAGGACACAGCTAATTAATCCTCCTCATTTGTCTGGGGCCCCAGGACCCTGCTCAAAGGCTCCAGCGGGCCTGGGATCTGCTGAGGTGGGCAGTGACAGCCAGTTTCCCCCAGCGCAGGGCCCACGAGGCCCACAGATACAGTCATCAGCACAGATGCAGGGGCGGCAGGAAATGGCTGCCCTCTGAGCCCCATAAATGTTCCCAGAGAGCTGAAAGAGAGACTCCAACGACCCTCTTGTCCAATTACCGCCGGCTGTAAACTAATCTATCATTCATCACAGCCTTTGATAGCAGGAAGCAAGGTCTCTCAGGTACCATAGTTCCCGAGGCCAGACCACATGGCTCTATTACACGCTGTGGACCAATACCTGCAGGGATGGATTGTCTATTTTGACATTGTCTGCACCACTTCCAGTAGTTCATTTGCTCACTCATGGAGTCATTGACTTGTGAATTGTTGTGTAAGTGTGTACCTTCTTCGGGTCAGGACGCCTGGCAGGCTATGAAGCATCAGAGATAAACGAGATGGTGGACTTCATCAGCAGCCAGGAGAAACAAAAGATACTTACTGAACATCTACTCCATGTCCGGCTTGGTATCAGCCATGCTTGTGTAATCTCAACATAGGAATCATTGGATATCTTACACATAGGAATCTGAAACCCCTAAAACGCTATGCTCATTATCATCCTGCAAGCAAGCCATCAGACTGATCAAATTGCAGGTCCACCTGGATCCTTGTCTTCTGCTCATCCCATATACTGTCATACAGATGTGAAGAAATCTTTACAGGTCGGAAATGCTCACAAAGCAGGGTAGTTACAAGCAAAAGTAGGGTATGATCAAAAGGGAGCAGTGAGCCTCTCCCTCTCCTTCCCCGCTCACTCATCTTCTGTCTCCTTGTCCACTCCCAAGCCCAGGAAGCTGAGTCCAGTTAACACACATCATGTTCACTGAGCAGGGTCTCTCTGCCCCTTGGAAAACCATTGGTTAATTTCTCAAAGTGTTCCTAATGGGCTGCAAAGGCTGTCATCCGATGACCTCACCTCCCATGTGAAGAATGATGAGAAAAATAAACAGTAACAGCTTCTGAGTGTTAACCACTTTCTTTGTTCCAGGCCTGATATTTGCCAAACACTCTCTCTGAACTTCACTACAGCCCCAATCACAGCTGAGAAGACCAGCCTCCCTTAGCATCTGTGGGGCCATCAGATAGTGAGTGTCCAAGCCTGGATTTCAGCACCAGCCTGTCTGACTCCCAGTGGCACCTCTTCCCCTCCATGTTATGATGCCTCTTATGCAGTGGGAGCAGTTGTCATACACTCAGTGCCAACTAAGGGCTGGACACTGTGCATTTTTTTTTTTTTTCAAAAATCCACAACAAACTGGAGGAGTGAGCATTAAGTATCTCCATTCAGTGAGTGTTACTGAGGCTTAGGCAGGTAGGACCAAACAGCTGGTATCCTGTGTTGTGAATTAGGATCTGCCAGTCTCCAGAGATGATAACCATCTAACACAACGCCCTTCCTTTTGCCTCTTTCCTGCTTGTTTTAGAGATCAATGGCTCTGCCCTCAAGCCAGATCCAAACACTCTCTCACTGTGCACACTCAGTGGACCTCACTGAGCCGGTGACCTGCTCACATTTGTACAGATGTGCATACCGATGTGTCCAAGCCTAAACCTTCCCTCCACATGGCTACCTTCTCTCACCTCCCTTTCAGCCCAGAGCTTGCTGGCTCAGTGAATTACACCCCTCCTTCCTCCACACCTGCCATCCAAGGGCTGTTACAGACTTTGGGAAGCTGCTCCCTTAGAGGTCACCAGCCACCACCTGCTCATCAAAGGTTATAGCCTGGAGCTTCAGCCTCACTGCCCCCCAACACTGGCATGGCCTCTGTCACCTCACAAGCCTCCCTTCCATCACTTTGCTGTGCCCTGCACTGTCCTGGTTTGCCTCTAACCT
The DNA here is from genome assembly GCA_006408675.1 of Madoqua kirkii. NCBI lineage: Eukaryota > Metazoa > Chordata > Mammalia > Artiodactyla > Bovidae > Madoqua > Madoqua kirkii. Next base: position 13,647 of record SJYC01108066.1, read on the forward strand.
AACCAAGGTTTCTTCGAGCTAGAGGGACCTTCCAGTGTCTTCAGCTAAATCCCCAGAGTGGGATTCCCAACTTGCATTCTACCAGCTTCTTCTAACCATCTTCCTGAGTGGCTAGACTATTCCCTGGATCTGTTTGCTAACTATTGTAATTTATTCATTCATTCTCTTATTGTATTCCCATTATTTCAGGGTTTGTTTTTTTTTAGTTATGTTTGCAATTTATGTGCATTCCAGCTAAAACTGAATAAGTGAAAACTAGTATTCATCTCCTACTCTATTTCCTTTCCCACACCTCTCTTCATATCTTTAAAAATATATGTATGTTGACAGTGTTGTTGTTACTTGTTTTTACCCTCAGAATTACAATATATGCCTTACTCTTGCTTTTCTCATTTAGTAGTACCTTGGAGAGTGCCCCAGGTGAAAATGTACGAAAAGATACAAAACAAACTCAGAGAGTGTAATAACTGCATAATATTCCATAGTATAAATGTACTACCATTTATTCATTACTTTCATATTAGCTGGCATTCAAATTGTTTCCAGGTTTCTTTGGTTGATGTTGCATGTTATTTGCTGAACAAAAAAAAAAAGTTGTTATAAACAATTCCTTATATACCAGTACTTTTAGATGTCAGATGAATTTCTAAATCTGGGATCAAATGGTTTGTGCAATATTAATTTTTAAAGATATTGCCAGGTAACTTTCCAAAACCATCAGTAAATCATACTCCTTCCAGCCATGCATGAGGCCTCCTGCTGCCCTGATCCTCTGGGTAAACAGGTATTTCTGCCATCTGCTGTGTTTGCCCATCTAGACAGTAAAAAGTGGCACATCACTGTGGCTTTAATTTCCAGCTCTCTGGCTACTAATCAGTTTGGGCAACTTTCACATGCTTATTAACCCTTAGATATTCTCCTCCATTAATTGTCTGCATTTAATTTTGTACCCATTTTTAAAAATCAGGTTGCCTGACTTTCTTCTATCAATTTGTGAAGGCACTTTGTCTACAGATACATTAACCTAGAACCCTATAACCTTATTTCATATGCATTGCAAATATTTTTCCAAACTCTCATTTTTTTTTTCATTTTAAAAATCATTTTACTGTGAAGGATATCACATGTACAAAGAGTGTTTTGCAATGAACATCCAAACTCGAGTTTCAGGGTTTTTCTTTGAGGGGTGTGGAGTTTATGGTATCTTGACATTTACACATTTTCAATGCTTATGTATTTATCTTTCCCTTTTGGGCTTCTATCTTTCCTTTCTTGTTAAGAAAGGTTTCTGTAACTCCTAAGTTTAGACAAATATTCTTCTAACTTCCGTCCCTTTTTTCATTTAAATATTTAATGCATCTGGATGTTATTGCTGTGTACCATAGGAGGCAGGAGATCTGTGATAATATGGATTATCTGGGTGGAACCGAAGTTGCCCCTACTAACCTCAAACCTGGGTCTTGACTCTGTCCTTTCCTTAGGGTCCCTGTGGGACCCTAATGTGGGGCTCAGCTTTCTCCATATTCTCCATCATAAGCTGAACCCCAGTCTTTGACAGGGTTCCAATGAACTCTGCTTGGGAAGACAGGACATTTGAATTGAGCTACAGTAGTTTGTTGCTGTTTTGCCTTGTTTTTCCCTATCTTCTCGTCTGCCTTGTGAGTTCCTGAATGGTGTGACTTTCCCCTGAAGCTTAGCAAATACTTGTTAGGTTGAGTTCTCACCACTGCACCTCCGATGGCAGCACCCCTGATCTCCTGAGGTCACCACACCCTCCCCATGCTGTCTGGGGCCAAAGCACATCGCCAGTGTCTGGTCCCATTTGTCTGGGGGTGGGCACGTGGGAAAGTGTCACTTAATTAAGCCCTTTGGGTTTTCCTTGGAGCACTTGCCAAAATCATGATTGCATATTAATTTACAACTCCAGTGGGTTTCCATAATTGCTGTAGGGAAGGGGGTCGGAGTCCATGTGCCACCTGCATCTGAAGGAGGGGCGGATACTACTGAGTCCCAAATTTCTCCAAGAAGGGAAATGGGAGCCTCACAAAAAATCCTCATTTCATTAGCTCCCAAAGGCTTGATGGGTATCACGGTGAGCTTAGCTCCTTTGCAGGCACGTGACTGCCTGTAGGCTGTAGGAAATAGAATTCTCTTTTCTCGATGCTCCAGGAGAAAAAAAGAAAGAAAATACACACAGACAGAGAGAGCAGAGGAAGAGTTCAGTCTGCTTCATCTTTCCCCCTCCCCTCCAATTTAGTCCAGTTAATATTTAGTCGGGTGACTATTATGACTTTTGAGTTCTGAGTCCTACTAACTAATTAACATTTTACCCTCTGTAAAATGGGAAAGGTTATTCACCAACTCAAGGCTGTAAATGAAATGAATCATGTAAAAGGCTTTCCACAGTATCTTGAGTGAGTGCTCAATAAATGATAGCTGCTATTATGCTAATTATTATTATCATCATCATCATTGTTATTATCATTCTTTGCTTCCAAGTCATGTGTGAGCCATTGAGAATAAAGTGATGAATGACCAAAGTCCTGCCCTCAAAACATCAAATGCCAGCAAAAGAAAGAAAAAAAAAATTTTTAAGTAGGGTCTGGGGCTTTATGGAGGAAATGGGTATTAATTACGAATTATTAGCAGGACTAGAAGAAACGGAGAAACAGGGAGGTTTAAGATGATTGTGTTATATGGTAAGAGGAAATGGTAGAGAAGAAGAATTAAAACAGAGGGTGAAAACTTGGAAGCCAGCAAAGGGGCACAAGAAATAAAGGGAAATTCTCAGCTCCACACACTCCTTCAGCACTGCCTGTCACTGAGGGTAGTTCCTTGCTGGTCGCTGGGCCCCAGAATATGAATCATTCATGGCCCTGACTATGGAGACTAAGTCTCATGCACCTGAACTTCAGTGAAGATAGGACCAAGCTGCACAATTTCTTCCAGCAACTCAACCTTCTTAATCCATAGCCCAGAATGTAGCTGAGTTTGGGACTGCAGTCGCAGCAGTCTGCTTCCAACTTCAGAAGGGCCCCCAAAGGCCAAGCCTGTGCTGTGCTAAGTTGCTTCAGCTGTGTCTGACTCTGTGACCCCATGGACTGTAGCCCACCAGGCTCCTCTGTCCCTGGGATTCTCCAGGCAAAAATACTGGAGTGGGTTGCCATTTCCTTCTCCTGAAGATCTTCCCCACCGAGGAATCAAACCTGCACTGGCAGGCAGGTTCTTTACCACTAGAGCCACCAGCTATTGGGGGTTTCCCCTCTTCTCTAAGTCCCCCTTCTCCCTAGGACTCCTAGTTACTCTCCAGCAAGTGATGTGCTGATCCTGTGAGTGCCTTCAAGTCCTGCATTTCAGGAAACTCTTTCTTTCTGAATGTACTTCACAAGAATGAGACAGTTGCCATCCATAAGATGAATCAGTGGTTCCTTTACCAACAGTATTTATTGGGTGCCACACACTTTCCTAGAAGTGAGGTTGCTGCTGTGAACAAATCAGACAAGTCTCTGCTCTTGTGAAGCTCACACCTTAGGAGGAGAAGAGACAGCACACAAGTGGAGGCCCATGAGAACCAGGAAGAAAATTAAATGGGCTGCAGGGAGCACGGTGAGGAAGATACAGTAAATGATGTGGCAGGAAGGCTGGACTGAAAGAGAGTGTTTAAGCAGAGGCAGGAGGAAGGGAGGGAGAGAAGGAAGGAGCCAGGGTATCACTGTTCCTCTTGAGTTGGAGTAAGCCTGGTTGCTGTCTGTTCATCTATGGTGGGGAAAATCCATGTGACCCCACCCCTGTTGTTACCTGCCAGCTTCTTAGTAGCAGCCTTCAAAACTTCTGTGTCTGTCTCTGACACAGTCCAGAAGGAATTGTTTATTCCTATTAATGAGGCATCAATCGGAAGTTCTACAGCTCCTAAAGGGATCTCACCAGGGTGCTCCCTCTTCTCTGTATGATGCCTGCAATTTCTTAACTCTTGCACGTGTAACCTCATATTTGACACTCACAGGAGCCCTGTAAGTTCGATCAGTCTCATTTCATAACTAAAATATGCCTCATCGCTTATCTGGTCCAGGCTATTGCTATTATACAGATTATAAAGGAGAACCCCATAGAGGGAAAGAGGCCCTTTGAGGTCCAAGGACCACAAGTGAATAGTCAGCAAGAGGACTCAGACCCTAGGGCCACGAGTCTTCATCACCACTCAGCCTCTTGGCCAACATCCAAAGATGATGAGAAAGGTTTGGCTTCTCTTTTCTGACAAGCAACAGTTCAAGAAACCTGTCAGGAGTTACACAGCTGGGTGCATGCTTTCTACTCTGTTGCTGTTTCTTCATCTCCCACCTTCTCTGTCTCTCTCAGTCACGGTACGATAGAATGTACACGTTATAATGTCAGACCAACCTGGACTTGAATACTGGCTCTGCCCGTCACCAGTTCTTCTGCTTCATCAGGACTTGATTTCATAATCGGTAAAGCAGGATCACAACAGACACTATCAGCACTGGTCACGATAGGTCAGACTTTGCTGCAGTAAAAAATATCCCCCAGATCTCAGTGGCTTGTTGTTATTCAGTGGCTAACTCATGTCCGACTCTTTCTGACCCCATGGACTGCAGCACACCAGGCTGCCCTGTCCTTCACTATCTCTCTGAGTTTGCTCAGATTCATGTCTATTGAGTCGGGGATGCTACCTAACCATCTCATCCTCTGCTGCTCCCTGCTCCTTTTGCCTTCAATATTTCCCAGCATCAGGTTCTTCCAGTGAGCTGGCTCTTTGCATCAGGTGGCTAAAGTATTGGAGCTTCAGCTTCAGCATCAATTCTTCCAATGAATATTCCTGGTTGATTTCCTTTGGAACTGACCCATTTGATCCCCTTGCAGTCCAAGGGACTCTCAAGGGTCTTCTGCAGCACCACAATTCAAAAGCATCAATTCTTTAACACTCAGGCTTCTTTATGGTCCAGCTATCATATCCATACTTGACTACTGGAAAAACAATAGCTTTGATTAGATGTACCTTTGTAGGCAAAGTGATGTCTCTGCTTTTTAGTGTGCTATCTAGGTTTGTCATAGCTTTCCTCTGTATTACTTTCATGTCTGGTATGAGTAGAGCAGCTAACCATCTGGAAAACCTAAGCTCCATGGTTACTATGAGGAAGTAAATAATTAATTGGAGGTTTACACAGGGGCTTTAACATCATGTCTGGAAGACACAACACTGATGCACATCCCATTGGCTAGAATAGTCATATGAGGCAATGCCAAAGAATGTTCAAACTACAGCACAATTGCACTCATCTCACATACTAGCAAAGTAATGCTGAAAATTCTCCAAGCTAGGCTTCAACAGTATGTGAACCGAGGACTTCCAGATGTTCAAGATAGATTTAGTAAAGGTAGAGGAATCAGAGATCAAATTGCCAAAATCTATTGGATCATAGAAAAATCAAAACAATTCCAGAAAATCTACTTCTACTTCATTGACTATGCCAAAGCCTTTGAATGTGTGGATCACAACAAACTGTGGAAAATTCTTAAAGAGATGGGAATACCAGTCCACTTTACCTGCCTTCTGAGAAATCTGCATGCAGGTCAAAAAGCAACAGTTAGAACCAGACATGGAACAACAGACTGGTTCCAAATTGGGAAAGGAATACGACAAGTCTGTATACTGTTACCCTGATGATTTTACTTATATGCAGAGTATATCATACAAAATGCCAGGCTGGATGAAGCACAAGCTGGAATAAAGATTGCTTGGAGAAACATCAATAATCTCAGATATGCAGATCAGTTCAGTTCAATCACTCAGTCATGTCCTACTCTTTGTGACCCCATGGACTGCAGCACACCAGGCTACCCGGTTCATCACCTACTCCCAGAGCTGCTGAAACTCATGTCCATCTGGTCCTCTGTCATCCATCTTATCTTCTGTCATCCCCTTCTCCTCCTGCCTTCAATCTTTCCCAGCATCAGGGTCTTTTCAAATGAGTCAGTTCTTTGCATCAGTTGGCCAAAGTGTTAGAGTTTCAGCTTCAGCATCAGTACTTCCAATGAATATTCAGGACTGATTTCCTTTAGGATGGACTGCATGGAGTCCTTGCAGTCCAAGGAACTCTCAAGAGTCTTCTCCAACACCACAGTTCAAAAGCATCAATTCTTCAGTGCTCAGCTTTCTTTATGGTCCAACTCTCACATCCATATGTGACTACTGGAAAAACCAAAGCTTTGACTAGATAGACAATTGTTGGTAAAGTAATATCTCTGCTTTCTAATATGCTGTCTAGGTTGGCCATAGCTTTTCTTCCAAGGAGCAAGTGTCTTTTCATTTCATGGCTTCAGTCACCATCTGCAGTGATTTTGGAGCCCCCCAAAATAAAGTGTCTCACTATTTCCATTGTTTCCCATCTATTTGCAAAGATGTGATGAAACTGGATGCCATAATCTTGGTTTCCTGAATGTTGAGTTTTAAGCCAACTTTTTCACCTTCCTCTTTCACTTTCATCAAGAGGCTCTTTAGTTCTTTTTCACTTTCTGCCATAAGGGTGGTATCATCTGTGTATCTGTGGTTATTGATATTTCTCCCAGCAATCTTGATTCCAGTTTCTGCTTCATCCAGCCCAGCATTTCACGTGATGATATGCAGATGACACCACTCTTATAGAAGAAAGTGAAGAGACTCCCTTGGACTACAAGGAGATCTAACTAGTCCATCCTGAAGGCAATCAGTCCTGAGTATACATTGGAAGGACTGATGCTGAAGTTGAAGCACCAATACTTTGGTCAACTAACGTGAAGAGCCAACACATGACAGAAAGCAACAAAATTCTGTAAAGCAATTATCCTTCAATTAAAAAAGAGATAAATTAAAAAAAAATTTTTAAGAGATAGCTTTCAAAAATCCTATACTTTAGGACATTTTAGAACACACTGTTAGATAAATTATGAGTCAGAGAAGAAAATATGATGGAAACTAGACAATATTTAGAACTAGATGATGACAAAAATACTAAGATATCAGTATTTGGGTCATTTCACTAAAGAGATACCTAGAAATGAATTTATACCATGAGTTCTTACATTAAGAAAGAAAAAGATTCAAATGAGTTAATCATTCAATTTAAGCAGATAGGAACAAAAAGAAGTCATATAAATGGCCCATAGGTGGATAAAAAAATGCTTAACAGCAATAATCATCAGAGAAATGCAAATCAAATCTGCAATGCAATGTCCTTCATGGCTATTATTATAAAGGCAAGAAATGACAAACGTTGGTGAGGATGTGGAGAAAAGACCACCCCTTTCCACTGTTGGTAGAAATGTATTTGGTGAAGCCACTATGGAAAACAGTAAGAACATCCTTCAAAAAATTAAAAATAGAGCTACCATATGATCCAGCAATCCTTCTGGGTATTTATCCAAAGTAAAGAAAAACATAATTTGAAAAAATATTCACACCTTCATGTTTGTCACAGCATTGTTTATAACAGCCAAGATATGGAAACAAAAAAAAGACCCTGATGCTGGGAAAGATTGAAGGCAGGAGGAGAAGGGGATGAGAGAGGATAAGATGGCTGGATGGCATCACCAACTTTGAGTATGAGCAAGCTCTGGGAGCTGGTATTTTGTGGATTAAAGAAAATCAGATATCCCCAAGATAAGGAATTTAGCTCTTTTCTATATATGGGAAGATTTAAGTGTCCGGGCTCACCGAAATCATTCCCTCCAAATGCAGCTCCGCTCTCTGGGGCGGTATCCTGTGTTTTTCACATTCTGAGTTCCTTTGTGCTCACCGCAGGGAGTGGCTGCGGCCGAGTGGCTGCCAGGTTGCAGATATTCTTCTCCTTCCTGAGTGAGGCTTCCACAATAGCTCAGATGGTAAAGAATCTACCTGCAATGCAAGAGACCCGGGCTCAACCGCTGGGTCAGGAAGATCCCCTGGACAAAGGAATGGCTACACATTCCAGTATTTGTGCCTGGGAAATCCCATGGACAGAGGAGTTTAGTGAGCTACAAAAGAGTCAAACATGATTGAATGACTAACACTGAGTACTCTTAGGGCTCAGGACTTCACATTTGTAGGGCAGGAATCACTGATGACTGTGAAATCTTTGTTTACTGATAGGACAGAAAACACTCCATGTCTCAGAGCCCAGCCCCAAAGGCTGGACATACAGGGTAAAAAAGGTCAGAGTCTACCCTAGAGCTATTTAACCATGAGTTTTTATTGCAGTTTATTTAGTGGTGCAGTTTTGGGGCAACCTTACCAACAATGGTGGGAGCAGGAATCTTAGAATAATAACAATAGTTGCTCACATTGTGTATATTGAGTTCCTCCTTAATGCCAAGGATTGTTCTAAAGTTCTTTGCATGAACTCACTCATTTAGTCTTTGCAGCATCTCTAAGAGGTGGGCCTTATTTTTTTTTTTTTTACTCCCATTTTAAGATGAGGAAACTAGCTCACAGATATGCTCCATAATCTACCCAAGGTCACTGAACTTGCAAACGATTAAGATGTGAACCCAGGAAGTCGACTTCCAGAGTCCCCCTTCCTAATCTCAGTGCTGTTCAGATCCCATCCATTTCCCCTGTGGTTGCTCCTGGTGCTGTTTTTTCAGTTACTGATATTTTTCATGATTGCAGAACAGTCAACCACAGACGCAGGGAAGGAAAATTCAGATGGCTGTTTAATAGACACACAGGGCAGCTGAGGCAGTGGCTGAGGGCTGTATAAGTGACCCACTCCTCACCAGGACCAAGGCTTGCCCAGCCCCCAAATCATCCCTTCTCTTCCTGCAGAAAGACTTGAAGCAATAAGGTTCCCAGGAGCAATAGAGATTTGTCCTGTCTCTTCTCCATCCCATGTGCTCTAATGGCCTGTGGGCAGCCAGCCGAGGGCTGGATCTCCTGTGGGCAAAGGCATCCAGAGAAATCACAGAATCTACAGACAAGCTTGCTAATGCCAGTGCTGCCCTGTGGGTACCCCCTGAGCAGAAGGAAAGGCCAACAGCTTTCAGGTCATCTGGCTCCCAGGTGCCCCTGGGCCATTCAGGGGGGACTGTCTTGACACTCAAAAATAGCCAAGTTAATAAGGAGGGTGACTTCTGCTGACAGTGCCTAGTGAGGTACTAGTCACAAGACACTTTCAATTTCATTTCATTTAACCTCACAGTGCCCCCGGGAAGTGATTTTCAGATTTATTTTGCAGATGAGAAAACTGAGGTTTAGAAAGAATTCACATTTATGCAGCTGAAAATTGTAACTTCTCTAGGATCAGATCTTTGTGTTAGCAAATGACTAAACCCTAAATATTTATGCATTCACGTAAACAATCTGTGAATATCAGTTGCGTGGGTATATTATTATGCCAAACACTAGGGAGATAGAGTCAAATTGAGATCTGGACCATAGTTCAAGACACAGAGTCTGTATTCTATTTTCAGGGAGCCTTCAGGAAAAGAGGCCTGAATCAGGGCTGGAAATTTTTGGAAGCAAATAGCAGGGCGCATTATCAATTTGGCCATAGGGAAGGCCCAAGTTCTGTTCTCACTGTTCGCTAGGTGACCTGGGGCAAGTCACTTCCTGTCCTGGTTCTCATTTCCTTATCTGATTCTGGAGCCAAACTGCCTGTGTTCAAGTATGTGCAACCTGCCTCCATTTCCTCATCTATAAATGGGGAGACTACTAGCACTTACCTTATAGGATTCCAGTGAAGACAAAATGACTTTCTAACTCAATTATTATTATTGATTGAGTTATTAAATTATTTTTATTGAATGATTGCCTAGAAAATGTTTAAAACAGCATCTAGTACACAGTAATCATTCAGTTAATTTTGGCCCTTATTGTTAAGGGTTTCCCAGATGCTTCAGTGGTGAAGAATCCGCCTGTCAATGGAGAAAATGGGGTTTGATCCCTGGGCCAGGAACATCCCCTGGGGGAGGAAATGGCAAAACACTCCAGTATTCTTGCCTGGGAAATCCCATGGACGGAGGACCCTGGTGAGCTACAGTTCATGAGGTTGCAAAGAATTGGACAAAACTGAGTGACTGAGTATGCATACTTAGTGTTACTAATATTTTCATTATTACAAAGATGAATATTGGGCTGGATAGTCTCAGAGCTACCTAAACAAATGCATTTAGCCAGTTCCCACTGAATTGGAAGTGACTTTGAGAGGTGATGGCTGCTCCTAAGACAAGGCCTGGTTAAAGGGTTGTCTAAAGCTTACAGGACCCCAGACAGGCCCCTAACACTGGTTCCTGAGTCTCACTCCCCAACTTCCGGCCAGAGGCTGTGTCTTCCGTCTTTTACCCCTAACTCAAGTGTAGAGCCAGCCACATGGGACCCTTCATGAACAATTCTTTATCCAATGAATTAATGAATGAGCAAACCCAATGAATGGTCAAAGGCTCCATGCCCTAATGAGCTAAACATGTAAGGAGGGATTTCAATGACATCTTTTTCTCTATCCTGGTAACATGCTAATGAGCTGAAGAGCTCTGGCTAAATTGCGATTTCCCAAAATGAGTTAATTAATAAACTGATTTGGGGATGATTAACAGGGGGGCACAGTTAACATGATTTTAATGGGAAAGCGTCAGTGAAGCACAAACTCATTAACGGAAAACTATTTCCTGCCCCAGCGGGCTTGTCACATACTACTTTTTATGGAGGAAACAGCAGAAACCACACTGATAAGGATTGGGCTCCAGAGTAGCTAGGAGTCCCTACAGGCAGCATGCACTCTGGAAAGGGAATCCTCCTTGGTGGGTTTCTGCAGTATCCCTTAGAAGTGGATTCTCTGTTCATTTCTCATTGGTTTCCATGAACTGTCAATTGCCAATAAGCAGACTTCTTACGTTGAGCCCCATGCTACTGTTATTAAAGATGAGGAACAGAGTGTGTATAAACTAGCTCTGGTTTGCTCCCAAACATTAAAAAACAATCATTGTAGTGATAAGCACTATTATAATAACCTTTACACAGTATTTTTCCTTCCTTATATGTAAATGGAATTATAATGTGATTTCAGTCTTGAGAGGCTATCATGAGATTGCACACAGATAATTAAAAGCTGCTATTCTCTGAGTGCCTGCTCTGTGCCAGCTGGTACATTAACTGCCTTCCCTGCAGATGACCTCATCAACCTCTTTTCCAGATGAGGAAACTGAGATTCAGAAGAGTAAAGAGAATTCACAACGTATAAAAACAGTTCATAAAGCCCCATTTATGTATACCATACCATTGTTAACTACAATCTACTGAGCGGCCTTAAGAGATGGGCCCGAAAGCTATTATCTTCGTATGTCCCTGTCTTCTTGGTGAGGACACAGAGGCTTCAGGAGGTGGTGACTTGCCCTCTGTCCTAGGGATGGCAAATCATGCAAATCAACACTTCGGATCAGCATCAGAAAACAAGCCATGGGTTCTTGGTAAAACATTCTACATCTTGGTATCCACACTGTCCACATAGACAATGCAAGCAAGAGGACACTGCATATCTCTGATTTGAGGGCATGAGATCATGGTTTGTTGTTATTGATCAATAGCTCAGTCGTGTCCGACTCTGTGACACCATGGACTGCAACATGCCACGCCTCCCTGTCTATCACCAACTCTCAGAGGTTGCTCAAATTCATGTCCATTGAGTCCGTGATTCCATCTAATCATCTCATCTTCTCTCGTCCCCTTCTCCTCTTGCCTTCAGTCTTTCCCAGCAACAGAGTCTTTTCCAATGAGTCAGCTCTTTCCCTCAGGTGGCCAAAAAGCACTGGAGCTTCAACTTCAGAATCAGTCCTTCCAGTGAATATTCAGGACTGATTTGCTTTAGGATTGACTGATTTGACCTCCTGAGATCATGAAAGCTAAAGAGTAATAATAGAAGACTCTGTGCTAGAAACTGAGTAAAATCAAAATTCTGTTCTGCATAGGACAGAAGACCCAGGTTTATCATTTTATTTTTTTCCTGTAATGATCTCCAGTTTTATTTTTGTCCATTGATCATGTAGAATTTACTTACTTTTTAAACAATTTTATTTTCTTTAATTTTATTTACTTTTATTGGAATATAATTGCTTTACAATGTTATTTTAAAATATTCTTTTTCAACTGTGGAGATAACTAAGCAGCAGAGTTGATTTGGTTTTGTGAGTGATATTCAGCGGAGGGAAACCCGGCTTGGACATTTGCAATGTGGCTGGGATAATAAAGGGGAAAGGAAGTGGTTATGTCCTTCAGGAAGGTCAATGTCAAATCAAGGATGCTAACAAATATCCTCACATATTTTTTAAAGATGAGAACACTGACATCCAGAAAGGTAGGTTATCACATTTGCAGGTGCATCCGTTGTTGCTGAGCCCACACCAGAATTCCTTTACCCTGCCACATGGTACAGTATTTTGTTTCCAAAAGAAAAAGAGAAACAAGAAAGACTCTTCTTATTTAGCACTCAGTGGGAGCCAAGCAAGCGGTGCTCGGTGATTTTAATATGTGATTTCATTAAACCTCTCAATCCTAAAAGGTAAATGGTATCTTTTGCAAGTGAGGAAATGTTTACAGAAGTGACTTGCCTAATCTAGTCAGTGGCGGAGCAGACATCTGAATCTTGACCTGCCTAGTTCTAAAATTCATGCCCTTCCCACAATACCAGGTCATCAAAGGCATTGCTAAGTCCCAAATGCCAACTTGCATGTGTCCCATCTGAGACTGACTTTCTAGGTTCAGAAAAGCATCAAGATGCAGGCTTTTTTTCCTCTAAATGAAAGGCTTTAAACAAAGAACACAGGGTTAAAACCCCTCCTGTCTTCCCCAGGTTCCAAGAGAGGGGAAAAAAAGAGGTTCTCTGGCCAGAAAAGAGAGTCAAGATCTCCCTTTTCACCTGTCAAGACAGGTACTGCTCGCTCTTGCAATAGTAAAGGGGTTAGGAAGATGTCCCTGGCAGTACACTGGTCCCCAAAACATTGTCAGCAGGAAGGAAACTTCTGAGAGATGACTGATAATGGCAGCCAGAGATCAGATCTAGAGCATGTCATGCAGCTCAAACAGCCCCCCAGAGGTGAACATAACACCCTGTCTATTCATGGGAGGTTGAGGTATGGTTTCCATCCTTGTAAAATGTCCAGACATTTAGATTAAATGTTCAGATACAAATAAATCCAACTCCATTAAAACTTTGCATCCCTATGGACTGTAGCCCGCCAGGTTCCTCTGTCCATGAGATTCTCCAGGCAAGATTACTAGAGTGGGTTGCCATTGCCTTCTCCAGGGAATTTTCCCAACCCATGCTCCCTTCATTGGTAGGTGGGTTCTTTACCACTAGCTCCATCTGGGAAGCCCCAATAAAGCATAGAGCTGAAGTCAATTTCACTCATATTTCAACATGCATTTTTCCAAAGTTCAAAAGACTGTAATATAATGTGTTACATCAGATGTTATGTCTATAGGCTCCAACTAAGAGAAGTAGTGAGGAGAGAAAGAAAACATCACTGCAAAGTGTTCTTTTAGGGGGAGGGTGGGGGAGGTAGGTAGCAAAAGAGGTTTCTCTGAGGATCTGAACTAAGACATAACCCTGAGATGAATGCTGAAAGGACACAGCTATAAATTGTCTGAGGTCACTGTGCTCAGGGGAACTTAGCAGAGATATGACAGGGATAAAAATCCTGCTGATTCAAGGAAGAAAACAACAGGAATCATGAAAGAGACATTGGCTGTGTGTTACAGATGTGGACGGTCTCACTCAGTCATGTATGTTTGTACAGCTTGGTTGCAGTAGCTGTAGTGATGGGCTGTGTGAGTTATCTTTTGTTTAGAGCTTATCCTGGACCAAGCTCCATGCTAAGAGCTTTCTGTGCTTCTCTTGTTTCATCTTCACCACAATCAGACAAGGTAGCTACTAATATGACGGCTACCTTGCAGAGGAGGTAGGTTGGGGTTCAGAACCTACCTTGAGGTTCAGAAGGATTGAGTGACTGGCCAAGGCTTCCGGCTCCAAAATATGAACTCAGACATAGATTCCTGAGTCTCCACATTCAGCCAGTCTATTAAACACTCTGTGACCAAGAGGCCTTCTCATGGCTTCCTACTCTGTAATATCTCAACATCTCATTATAAATCCCATTGAAAATCCAACATGTTCCTCAAGAATGTTGCAGATTCCAAAGTCTATAGCCCTATGATCAGGCCCTAAAGAGGGTCTACAGGAGCCATTTTGCATCTGAACTATCACCACCTGTGGAAATGATAGCCTTTGGGTTTCCTGCAAAGCAAAAAAAAAACTATTTTCGGAACTATCCTGAACTCATAGCAAAATGACTGGTGCCTGAGGCATAAAGAAGCTCTCTTTGAGCTCTCTATGATTCTGTGGTTCAAGGAAGTGATTGTATAACTATTCACAGAGATAATTTTGACATTCTATCTAGGAAAAGAACACTTAAATATGTAAACAGCATCTGTGGCTAGTGATTAGACTCTTTCTTCAGTAGTTAGAAGACTGGACCTGATCTGTACTTGAAATTTTCCACCAAATCTCTACAATGGCTAAATAGTCTCCCTCTAGAGATCTGCAAACGTAGCTCAAGGCAACTGTTAAAAGCTTAAAATATCTTTGAGGTTTCTTTTATAACTCTTAAAATGTCATGCAAATTTTGATGTCTACCACCTAAAATATGTTTTTGTTTTAGTATAAAATAACACTTTGATTACTTATCACTTAAGTTATTTAACTTCTTTCCCAATCAGGGACTATGGAGTAGGGGTGATATATGCCAGGAAGTATACTTAGAGCTTTACAATGCAATTTTACATAATGTTCACATCAACCCTAGGAGAAACCCTATTATTATTGCCATATTCTAGTTGAGGAGACTAAGGTGTGCAGTGGTTAATATACTCACCCTGTTGTCATATTACCAAGTCCAAGCTCATACTGCTCACCACACTGCTGCTGCTGCTAAGTAGCTTCAGTTGTGTCCACCCCATAGACAGCAGCCCACCAGGCTCCACTGTCCCTGGGATTCTCCAGGCAAGAACACTGAGTGGGCTGCCATTTTCTTCTCCAACGCATGAATACGAAAAGTGAAAGTGAAGTCGCTCAGTCATGTCCGACTCTTCGTGACCCCATGGACTGTAGCCTACCAGGCTCCTCTGTCCATGGGATTTTCCAAGCAAGAGTACTGGAGTAGGTTGCTATTGCCTTCTCCAGCTCACCACACTACAGGCCAATAAATTGAAAGGCAAGGAATAGTGACTTTATTTGTAAAGCCAGCAGACTAAGATGATGGTGAACTAGAGTCCCATAAGACCGTCTTACCCGAGTTATACTACGTGGGAAGGGGCTGTTGTTAGTCATTCCAAACTCTCGGTGTCAGAACCCTTTGTTCTTGAGCTGTCCACATAAATCAGGTCACCATCTTCCTATAAACTTCCAACAGGACAAACATTATTCTCTGTTCTGCAACACTTTATCTCTATATGAAGTGAGAAGTGTTACACCTTTAAAGATCAGAGCTTTGAGAATGGGCTATTCTGTATATTTCAGTCTAGAGGCAGCGTTCTTTATTTTAATATTTATTTATTTTGACTAGTTGCGCCTCATGGATCTTTCGTTGTGTGGAGCCCATGGAGTGGCTCAGCAGCTGTGGTGTGCAGGCTCTGTAGTCATGATTCGCAGGCCCTAGGGTGTGCAGGCTTAGCTACTCTGCAGCATGTGGAATCTCAGTTCCCCTACCAGGGATCAAACCCACATCCCCCGCATTGCAAGGCAGATTCCTAACCACTGGCCACCAGGGAAGTCTCTAGGCATCATTCTTCAGTTCAGTTCAGTTCAGTTGCTCAGTCGTGTCTGACTCTTTCAACCCCATGAATCGCAGCACACCAGGCCTCCCTGTCCATCACCAACTCGGGAGTTCACTCAGACTCACGTCCATCGAGTCAGTGATGCCATCCAGCCATCTCATCCTCGGTCGTCCCCTTCTCCTCCTGCCCCCAATCCCTCCCAGCATCAGAGTCTTTTCCAATGAGTCAACTCTTCGCATGAGGTGGCCAAAGTACTGGAGTTTCAGCTTTAGCATCATTCCTTTTAATGAACACCCAGGGCTGATTTCCTTTAGAATGGACTGGTTGGATCTCCTTGCAGTCCAAGGGACTCTCAAGAGTCTTCTCCAACACCACAGTTCAAAAGCATCAATTCTTTGGCATTCAGCTTTCTTCACAGTTCAACTCTCACATCCATACATGACCACAGGAAAAACCATGCTTAACCTGTAGCAAAAGCAATCGAATAAAAAGGTTAAGGTAAAAAAGAAACAAATCCAGCCTGGAATCAGTTTTGAGCTTCCCTGTTATGGTCACACAACTAGTAAAGAAGGAGAAGTATTCTAAGTCCAAATTGTGTGACCCCCAAAGTCTAAGCTCCTACGCAAGCGGCCCCTCTTTTATCCTTATATGGTGTGCTGAGTAACCATCTATTTATACTCCCTTTTTGAAAGAAATGTCCACACCCAGTTAATAATGTCAAACTGAAGATTGGCACTCAACTTAGGAAACAGATGACAGCTCAGCCTGCCAGCCCGTCGGAAACCAGAGGCCCCCAGAATCTAAAACACGATTACATCAGATAGAAGGAGGCCTCCCAGATTCATCCCCAGAGACACTATCCGGAGCCCCCCTGCACCTGGACTAACACCGCCTGTGGAGGCGCTTGTCTCCAGCGCCTCTGCAAATTGCCAACCCAATTTCCCAAGGCATCGCTAGGACGATTAGCCTGGGCCATGCTGGAGCGAAATGCACCTGATAAAATAAAAATGCTTTGCACAGAAACACCCCAGATCAGATAATATGGATCTCAGCAAGTTGTCTGAAATCCAAGTATGAGAAGAGCTCAAGTCATTTGGCTACAACTTGCAAAATGAAACAAACCCCACTTCTGAAGACAAATCTCTCTCTGCACATTCCCACTTCTTTCTGGAGATTAGATCACTTTTCAAATTCATTAGAATTTTTCAAAACTGAAAGAGAATACAGTTTCAAAGAGGCAGACTCTGTTCACTCTCAGAACGGAAGCTGAGGCAAGCGTATTAGGGAGTTGCCAGCAAGTTTCAATCCCTTAGCCCACTCCTCCCTGCCCCTCACCATGCACCATGGTGTGAGAATGTTAGCATCACACAGACCTGCCACTTTCTCACGTGTAAGCCAAACAAGTTACTAATGTGATCACTGTTTCTTTCCTCTTCCTTAAAACAGGAAGGAGAATACTTTCCTAGCAAGACGAGTGAAAGGATGAAATGTGATAACAGATATGAAGCTCTCCCACATAGCAGGTGCTCACGAAGTCCAGTTCTCTTCTTTTTCTAGCTACACCTCCCGTGTTTTTACACCTTCATAACTTTGCCCAGGTTGATGCTTTTGCCTAGAATTCCCTTGCTCATTTTCTGCCTAGAAAAATCTCTCTGTTCCTCCATGGTCCTTTGCAGAAGTCAAATATTCAAGGAAGACCCCTAGGTTCTGCTTCACACCCTCAGTCATAGAAGTTATAGCTTTTCCTTCCGTGCTGAGTGGTCACTGGTCTGTACTTGGAGCAGGTAATGATCTAGGAAAGCATCAGTACCCCGGGACCAGCAGGTTCATCTTCTCATCCTGAAGCATATGGAGCAGTGGCTGACAGGTAAGATGCTAACAGGACCAGCATCTGCAATTCCTGAGTCATTAATCCATCAAGTCACATACATGGATTGAAGACCTAACTATGGGCAAGCCCTGTGAAAGCTGTACAGGTGAATCAGTGGAAAATTCAGCTCCAAAAGAAGCCATCACTGAATAGAGGAAAATGCATAAACGAAGAGACTGTAAAATTCAGATAGAAAGCCAACCAAGTCCCCAGAGTGACTCGAGAAAAAGTCTGTGGAAACTGGGAAAAGACACGAAATAAACATGGATACGGCATCCAGTTTGTGCCAGGCACTGCTGCAAAGCATGTTTATAAAATCATCATCTCCCAATCAATCTGAGAGTAAAGAGTTATCACCCCTCTTTTAGCTATGATAGATCTGAGACTGGAAATGGGTTCAGCAACACACTCCAAGGTATAAGGCCAGTGAGGAGGGGAACAGAGATGTGAGCCCATGCTAACTTCTTGCTGTCCACCTCTGTTCCCCAATTTTCAACTTGTGTGTAGGCATGATAACCTATGTATCTAAAAGACATTGTTTCCTTTCTATTTGAAAGGACATAACCTTTCATCCACAGCATTTACAAAAAGCATGTAACAGCCTGTTATTAACAGGCTGATACCCTGCATTAGGGTTTCAAGGTCAATACTGGCTCATTTTGTCATAATAAATGAATGCTCAAGTCAATGGCCAAAACTCCCATTGCTGACTCTCAGTGCTTCTATTAAAACAGAGCTGATCACTTTCTCTAAAGCTCAGCACTACCCCCAGCCCATGTATGTAACTTGGTTAATTGCCTTCCACTTCCCAAGAGCCAGGCATTCAGAGACTCCTTTAGCAATGGTTCTTCGGTATTTTATCTTTCTTGACAGCCAGCCAATCCAACCAGGGACCCCTCTCATAATTTATATTGATCTGCATGGTCCATAGCAAAGCCCATTTGCAGACCATCACTAGAGTTCTCGGTCAGTTTTAATGACAAGGAAAGCCATCATATGGAGTTGACACAACTTCAAAGCACCCAGGTGAATCAGGGATATCATCCCACTCACCTCAAAAGTCCCCAAATCAGCCCAGTATCAGAGGCTTTAAATAACTCAGCCACAAAGGCAATTGGAACTTCTCTCTTGCTCTGCAAGTCTGAGCCACTTGATCTGCAGTACCATCTCCTGGGTGGCCTCATGGAGATGAAAAGCAGGTTACCAACTGGCAGACTGACGGCTCATCTGACTCACAAAGGAGATATGTTTGAATCATATATACTTTTAATTAGGACTCATTGGCAACATTGAACCTTTCATGAGATGTCACTCACAAATCAGATTTAGACTTTCTGTGGAACCTGCATGTCACAGACTGGACTTGCATGCCCACCTGATGATTTTCAGTTGAGCTGTCTGATGCCTTACTCCTGGATACAAAGATCCCTTCACTTCTGGTTATATCTCACCCGCATGCCTTAGTGTTTGTATAATTTGCCAGGTCCCTTTGGACTTTTGTGTGTGTAACCTGTGATTTAAACATAAGAGATTTGGTGTTCAAATCTTGATTCCTGTGACAACAGTGGCATGGATTTGGACCAACATTTAGGCTCTGAGCCTTTCCTCCTTTTTCATAAAAATGAAGATGTGATTCTATTCCATTCTTTTGTCCTCTGGGTTAGACACTCTGCTAGGTGTACTAAGGATACAAAAATATAGAGGTAGTCCTCATCTTGAGATTTATTATTTATGATAACAGGTAAAAATCTTACTATGTAGACTTATTACTTGGGATAACATGTAAAAATGTATTGCAAAATCATGCATCAGTGTACAGCAATGAAGAAAAATGCAGAGTGCTAGGGGCTCCATAGGCACATCGTTCATTCCAAAGATAAGGAAGACCAGGAAGATGGCCCAAGAAGTGATATGGGCAAGGAGTAGAGGAGGAGAGAGTATGCCCAAGGCATGCACAGGGAATAGACCAACATCCACTCTTGACTTCAGTAAAGAGAACAGACAAAGAGGGCTTAGGGCCTTGAATGCCTTAATTTGAATACTTCGGTCTATGGGTGTTGAAGAGCCATGGGAGATTTTGGAGGGAAGGTGAGAGGGATATGGCCAAAGACATGTATTAAGGCCACTCTGGAAGAAGTTAGGTGCCTGAGCTCTTCCAGCCAGCATGAGACTCTTGGGTTTTGTCCAAGAAGCTTGGGGGAGAGGGGCAGCAAGCAAAAAGTCTACAAATCACTCTCCGATGGGAAACTACCAGAAATCTGATGTCCCTAGCTTCTGACAGATCTGATGGAAACTCCAGGCTGGAGGCCAGCTGGAAGGGCACCAGGGGTGTGTACCGTGGGAAGAGATCGTCAAGAGTAGAGATGCACTTGGACTAGAAAAAAGCCTCAGAGAGCCAGGCTGCTTCAAGGGAGAATTGTCTCACCTGTGCCAGGTGGTCCAAACCACCAGCAAACTCTGAAATGACATCCACCACTCAACCAGAGAGGACCACGCATGGAATTTCTAGCCTCGGTCTTGGATTTTATTTTACTTTTCAGATGTGTAGGTGATGCAGTAATGAGCAAGAAAAAAAAAACAGTGGGGCTTACATGGCAGACATGAAGGGGCAGACGCTTAACAAGTAAACAAATCAATGAGAAAAGCAAGTCAAGCCAGTGAAGCACGACATGAAGAAAATAGGAGAGTACAACAGAGGATGGCTAAGGAAGACTTCTGATGGGGCACAGAAGGAGAGCCTTTATAATGTAGAGTCATCTGAGTTAAACACTGAAACGTGAGGCAAAATTAGCTCTGGAAAGACTTGGGAAAAACACTGTGGATCTCACAGTCTACCAGAACCTGTTCAAGAGCAGTGAGGGAGGAAACTGAGCTCAGAACCCTGGACTGCAGTTTATATTCCCATGACTTTCAGCAAGGTGAGATATAGAACACTGCCTTTGGGAATGATTTCAGAGTCCTGTGCTCAAGAAGTAAACCAAAACAGATCTCTTCTGATTCTCCAAGCTATGAATGCAGCTTTTGTACTCTATTTGAATTATGAAGGAATGCCAAGACAAAACATACTCAAGCGACACTTGCTGTAAGCCCCTCTCCCCATCTTCCACTCTCCATATACTATTACATGTTCTATATTGAGGCTGTCCAAAGATGAAGTAGATGGAGATCCTGTCAAAGCACAGGTCACATCTTAGTGTGAGGATAGTTCTGCCCATTTCACTGATTGAGTCTGGTTAGGAAATCAGTCCATGGATATCAGATAAACAACTCAGATGCATCACTTTCACCTCCCTTGCCTTGCTCATGGCAGGCATTATTAATAGATCACGACTCTCTTTCCTACTGAGACCAAATGAGACTGCAGAATCCTTCCCAATTCACAGTTCCAAGCAGCCACAATAAACTGACCAGATCTGGAACAAGAGATGAAATCTGTTTGTCAGCTCAGAACTTCAACCATTCATTGAAGCAAAATGAGATATTCTGATGCAGCTGAGTGGAAATGAAAAAGGTGTCTTACCAAGAAATGTATGCAGAGATATCTTTGTTCCCCATGTCAGTGCATGCACACACACACACACACACACACACACACACACACACACCACTCTCGTTACTGATTTATTAGCTTGAATAAAAACCTGGTCTTGTGACAAAACGCCATGCAGAAAAGTTATCCTTGACACCTCTAGGAAAGGGTAGTCACTAAGCTTCATTAAATCCTTTTTCCATTTAGTCTAACCATCTCAGCTCCTGGTAAGGAGGACATAGTTGGCCACTCAAAACACTACATACAGGGTATATTTATTAGGAATTCAGGATCTGGAGCCAGATACCCAGGTTTATATTGGCTTTATCATTTGATAGTTTTCTGACTGTTATTCAACCTTATTGGGCCTCTACTTTCTCACCTGTAAAATGGATATAAGAAGTATGCCTACCTCATAATGTATGTTGAAGGGATTAAATATGTTAACGCATATAAAGTGTTGAAATCCATGCTAAGTACATAGTGATGGCTTAATAAATCTGAGAGTATGTAAACAGATTAAAACAAAGCAGAATTCAGAGGCTGCCAAGACTCAGAAACCAGGTAGGAAATTTGTGTTCAAGCAGTGGGTGGTTCTGGCACTTGCAAGGATAACCAAAAAGAGCAAGGCAGGAAGGACCCAGACCCAGGAGGGCCAGGTTCCCCTGAGGTGTGGACTGGACATGGGATCCAGGCCCAGACAGACCAGGTGATGAGCTCAGCTCGGCATCTTGTCAGCTGAGAGAGCAGGAGCAAGTGACTTGCTCTCTAGGGGGCTTAGTGTCCCCATTTGGAATGTGGGTACAGATGCTAAAGCCTGACTCACACTTTTGAAGTGAGTATCAAACACAGGCATTGCTGCTGGCTCAGAGGGTGTGCCCAGGAAATGAGAGTTACAGCCCCCAAATGGAGGTGCTCAGGGCCAAGAAGGAAAGGGCAAATGGTGAGGCAGAAGATGAGGAGGAGGGCAGAAGTCCCCCTTGACAGGGTTTCCAGGTGGAGACAAGGAGCCAGGATCGCGAAGACTAAAGTCATTTGTGGACTGAAGCTCCAATGCAAGAGTGAAGCCGGAGCCAGGCCCAGAGTCAGGACCACATGCTGCAAGCTGCGTGGCATCGAGCAGATGCCGAGGTCAGCCAGGGTCTTTGGGGGGTGAGAGGGCCCAGACGTGGAGGGTGCAGAGCCTAGAGGGAGGAAGCATGAGGCGCTGGACCAGCAGGCCCTTACAACTCAGCTCTGTTCAGCCAAGGACCCGAGTTCTTTACAGCTGTGGCCTCCCACCTGTTCTAGGATCTCGGGGAAGATCAGGACAGTCGGGCCCTGCAGACTCACTTCAGTTTTTCTTGCTTGATAAGTTGGGATTCCATAGAGATTTTTTTAAAGGTAAACACATGCTGCTTGCTTCCAGAGAGTTTCAAGCTACTAGTTTGGAGTCTAGAAGTCTGGACTTGCAGAATCATAGTATCTTGGGAATTCAAAATCCATCTTAGGGACCACCTAGTCCATCTTCCCAGAGTGGGAGATCATCCCCCTGTGGCCTGCTAGGGCTCCTTCTTGGATCTGTTTGTTGACAGGATATCACTGCTTTATAGTCAGTGTGGAGCTCCCCTTATTGTTGTAAAATCCACCCTGTCTTCTGGAGATGCAATCAGACTTCCTCTGGTTTTTATCCACTGCTTTTGTTTAGCCATCAGGAAACTGGCTCGCATTGGCCCCCACAGTAGACTAGCCCTCACATTTCCTAAAGATCATGTCTGCTTCCATCTCACTTTCTAAAAGTATTTCTGTTGCTCCAGTTTGAGCTTCCTGAGTATGGAAATCATGCTGTACCCGCCTCTGTGTCCCCATTGCCTGGAAGAGGGAGGTCTATATGTGTTTCATGACTAAGTGAATGGATGGATGAATGGATAAATACATAGATAAGTGCATGGATAAATGATGGAAGGATGCTCAAGTTCTTACAGGGCATCAATTTAGCATCATCATTTCATTAACAAGTCATCATCTAAAAGCCCTCAAATATGTAAATTACCCCAAACTGCTTAGCGACAGCCAGAATTGATATCTAGGTTTCCTGATGCCCATATAATATGATCCCAGAACCTGAGAAAGGATCCTGGGAAATGTGATTTGCAAAGGTACCCGGAAAGTATCATTTGCAAGAATTAGGGCCCCATAATTCAGAGCAGAGTGGGGTGGTGGGGAACAGTTCTGAAGTCACACAGGCAAACGACTGCACAGACACTAAAACCAGCCGTGTTCACCTCACAGTTTCCTGGTCGATTTCACAATCAAAGGTTCTAGGGAGAGAAAGGCTCTAGGCTGGGGCCTGAGCAGGAAGCCAAGATGGCCAGGTCCCCATAAGGAACATGTGTTCACAGCTAGGCATCGTCCATGGCAGACTGTGCTTTGTGCTGTTTCGGCATCATGGGCAAAGTGCTAGGAGAAAGCAGAGGAGGGAGGGGAGTGAGTGACTGCACCTGCAAATATATGAGATATTCACACGGCAAAGGAGGCTTTCAAGTTAAGCCATAAGTGATTTAAAAAAAACTTGGTTGAGCAAAGGCAAAAGGTCCTGAATGGAAGAAGAGGGGTGTGGCGTGGCTGGAGTTGTTGGGCGCCAGTGGTGAAGTGGTAAAGGATGGGGCAGAGCTGGGCCTCAGCCTCACAGCCCATCTCAGGACTTGGTCCCTTTTCTATGCCTGGGGAGTTACTACAGGGTTTGAAGCAGAGAAACGAAGTGGTGAGCTACATGCTTTAGGAAGCCTGGGAGCTTCTTCTACAATATACCAGCCATGCTGGGGCTGCAAAGCATCCTCCCTTCTTCTGCCAGCAGCTGTGGCAGCCTTCAAGGTGGTTCCACCCTCCTGAACACCATGGTTTCCTTTGCGATTGAACTGAAGAGATGGACACAGCAGAACTGAGATACCACTGCGTGAGCAGAGAACCTGATCCATCCTGCCCCCTTTAAGACTGGGAGTGGAAAATCTCATGATACCTGCTAGGAACTCTCACTACAAGATTCTCCCATCCTGCAAGACCACAACTTCCACAACCTTATTATTCCATAGAAGTAATCATCTGGGTTTATCTCCCCCATTGGACATGATCTTCTCTCAGCAGAGGCATGGTAAAATGGTGGAAGAACCACAGTCCTAATCTTGCCAGTTCCCAGCTGTATGATCCCTGGATGAATCCCTTGAAGGATTTCAACCTCAATCCCCTTTTCTTCCAAATGGGAATTACGATGCCTATCTCAGGGGGATTATTGTAAGGATTAAGTGATGACTCCTAGATCAGCGCCCAAGCAAGGGATAGAAAATCCTTTCCCTTCTCCTCTAGGACAGCAAGAAATACTTACTGGACTTGTGTGTGTGTGTGTGTGTGTGTGTGTGTGTGTGTGTGTGTGTGTGTGTGTGCACGCACGCCTAGTACTGAAGGAGGCTTTAATAAATGATTGGTGAGTGAAAGACTAAGTGGGGAATGGCTGGCATTGCGTGTGTTCCCTGCGCACCAATGACTCAAAGCCCTTTGACTCACCTTCCTCCTCCCTTGCTTCTCAAGGGGCATCTTTTCTTTTGGGAACATGAGATGCAGTCTTGATAACTGATGTGTGACTCACCGTGCAGAATGAATAGAACACTGTTCTATTGCAGGCTGTTGTGAGTGGTGCAGCTGCAAGCTGAGGTGGAAGAACAGGGTTTAAAAAGAAACCACAGCAGTGTGTTTTCATGGAACTCTCTGTTTTCTCACATTTAATTAACACAGAAGTCAAAGAGCTCTGGAACCATTTGTCATCACTACGTAAAGTGGCCTGGGAACTTTTGCTGGAGCTGAGAAAGCCTGGGGAAACTGAATCATAGAAGGTCTGACTCCAGACTTAGAAGGAAAGTCGGAGATTGTCATCATGACAGTGACTTGAAGAGTACATAAAAGGCCACTGCTACTTATTCATATACACACAATGTACATGATTTACCCAGTCACAGTCCAAAAATAAATAAGGTTATATATACATATCAGAGAAGGCAATGGCAACCCACTCCAGTACTCTTGCCTGGAAAATCCCATGGATGGAGGAACCTGGTGGGCTGCAGTCCATGGGGTCGCATAGAGTCGGACACGACTGAGCGACTTCACTTTCCTTTTTCACTTCCATGCACTGGAAAAGGAAATGGCAACCCACTCCAGTGTTCTTGCCTGGAGAATCCCAGGGATGGGGGAGCCTGGTAGGCTGCTGTCTTTGCGGTCGCATATGCGCTGTTTATTATAGGCTTATATTGTATGAGACACTGTGATAAGTCTTTTATAAGTAACATCTCATTTACTGCTGGTCAAAGCCTCATGAAGTAATACTTCTTAGTGCTTATCATATAAACAATTCTACTTGTGGACTTGCAATGCCCAAGTGAAACCTTGGAGTCATGATAACCCAGTGGGAAAGAGCTGGACTTCCTTCCCTGCTCCACCAGGTTCTAGCCCTTGACATTGAGCAATTGGCTGAGCCTCTTAGGCCTCCATTCTCTTGTGAACAAAATAGAGAAAATAGTATCACCCCTGCCTTATCAGATTAGGAAGACTCATTGAGATAATCCATGTAAAAGTTTAAAGTAATACCTGGTACCTGATACCAGTTAATACATGCACAAGGATTATTAACTATCATTAGTAAGTTACTTATACAAAACCACACAGCTAGTATCTCAGTTCAGTTCAGTTCAGTCGCTCAGTAATGTCTGACTCTTTGCGACCCCATGAATCGTAGCATGCCAGGCCTCTCTGTCCATCACCATCTCTTGGAGTTCCCTCAAACTCACGTCCATCGAGTCCGTGACGCCATCCAGATATCTCATCCTCGGTCGTCCCCTTCTGCTCCTGCCTCCAATTCCTTCCAGCATCAGAGTCTTTACCAATGAGTCAGCTCTTTGAATGAGGTGGCAAAAGTACTGAAGTTTCAGCTTTAGCATCATTCCTTCCAAAGAAATCCCAGGCTTGATCTCCTTCAGAATGATCTCTCAAGAGTCTTCTCCAACACCACAGTTCAAAAGCATCAATTCTTCGGCGCTCAGCGTTCTTCACAGTCCAGCTCTCACGTCCATACATGACCACAGGAAAAACCATAGCCTTGACTAGATGGTCTAGTGGGAGTCAAACCTCAGGCTTCCTGAGCTCAAAGCCACGCTCTCCCTGCTAAATCATTGCCTCTTCTTTTTCTCCCCATAGCCTCATGTGCTCCTTAGTCTGTCAAGTGAGAAACTTGATATGCAGTGGGTGGTGGCGGATAGGGAGAGCGAGGGTGAGTTAAGAACCTGCTCAGGACCACTGAGTTGGTATATGACAGGGCCCCCAGAAGAACCTAGAAATGCTAGCTTTTTGTCACAACCCCCTGCCTCCTCTGGCCTGAGGCAACTTCTCATTCTATGTCTGCCCCCCCCTCCAAAAAAAATACCAAGGTTCAGAAAGGTTAAGCAACTTACTGGTGATGCACAGAGTCTAACCTGTCTTGTTCTTTCCTGTGTAGTAGACTCTATTGCCTCTCAGGGAGACTTAATGGACAAAGACAGCAGAAACAAGCAGACAGACAAAGGGGCAGACACGGAAACGGAGACAGAATGCAAAAATAAAGGGAAAAAGAAAGTCAGAGTCTTAGGAGTTAAGGACATCTTTCCATCTTTCTTCTTTCTTCCAAGAGGTCCTTAAAATGATTAAAAGTTGGTGATTTTTTAAAAGCAGTGTGTAAAAAAGAATACAGTTCTTTGGCAAGTCTGAATAAATCAGGAGCAGCTCTGAAATTATTGAACACTGAGAGGAAAATCATGGCTCTGACAAGCTTCAAATTGTTCAGTCAGATACTTACCCTCTCTACCCTGCCTCCAGCTCCTGATCTGAAAAAAATTATAAAAAACTTAATACTGTCATGAGGACTATCCAGGTCCCATCGCACAGTAGAATATGTGAGAATCAACTAATTAAACACTCCGAAAGTGGAGACAAGCTCTTTGCAAGTACAAATTCCCACCATTTCTTGCAGTTACTGCAATCTCACCTATACCTGTTGAATATCAAAGGTGTCCTAAACAGGAACATCTAGGGGATGTCTAAGCCTTTGTTTCACCGATGCAGAGCCCAGCAGAGGGGAGAGGAGAAGCGATGATCCGGGTAATGCGGGCCATTTAACTGCTGCATAGGAAAATGAAACCTGAGGGCTTGTATATACCTCATCTGAATTTGTCAGTGATCTTACACCCAGGAAAATGGTTTGGCTTTAGCTGGTACTAATCAGATGCTAGGTGAAACTGCTCACTCTTTTTGTACCTACAGATGTAATTTTCCACCCCTTTATCTGTGTGTATGCTTGTTCCTCAAGCTGACTTGCCCTTCCTCCTCAGCCTCATCTCCAGTCCCATTGCCTACTCTCAGGATTCAGTTAAGCTACCCTTTCTCTACCAAGATTCTCTGTTCCACAAGCTGGAATCAGTTCTTTTCTTCTCTGAAGGTGCAGAACATCTTCAAGTGTTTTTTATAGCTCTGTAATTTTATTTTTCATAGGACTTCATAAAGACAAAAACACTGATTGACAGTCACACCAACGAAGAAAACTATGAGGCTTGTGATATATGCAGCTCAACATATATGAGCTTGGCATGTGCAGAGGCCCCTTCTAACTAACTCAGTCCTTCCACTGCCCACAGTCAGGAAACAAAGGCAGTGTTCTTTTATAACAGGTGGCTACTGGCCGGCCCAGGCAAGTACCAAGCCCAAGAATGACTTTTTCATTGGCTGTCTAAAGAATCATTCATTAACTCAAAAACTGTTACTTATCACATTATTGCCCAGAGGAGTTTTGCAGGAACCAATACCTGTGGCCAGCTATTTTGTATGTTGAAATGTCTCTGGCCAATAAGGTTTGGGTAACAAAGATGTATTAATACATCTCTTGCCAATAAGCTGTTAAGCAGTGATTAAATGCCAGGCATTGTTCTGGGCACTGGAAAGAAAACAAGGCACCTACCCTCATGGAATTTACCATTTGGGTTAGAAAATAATACAATTTACAATTATAATTTAAAAAAATACATAAGTCAGGTTAGGTAATAAGTGCTTTGGACAAAGAGAAAACAGGGTAAGGGGATTTGAAGGACCATGAGAAAGGACGAGAGTATTATTGTATATAAATGGTTATAGAATGTTTTATAAAACAATATTTGAACAGAAACCTAAAGGGGAAGGAAGGAGTAGATGGTTAATTTTATGTGTCAACTTGACTAGGGCATGGGGTGCCCAAATAGTTTGTCACATTTTATCCTGGTTGTTTTTCTGAGAGTGCTTTTGCATGAGTTTAACATTGAAATTAGTAGACTGAGTAAAGCAGATTGCTCCCCCGTGTGTGGGTGGGCCTCATCCAATCAGTTGAAGGTCTAAATAGAACAAAAGGCTGATCCTTTCTCCAGTCAAGACAAAAAACCTCCTGCCTGGAAACCTTCAAGCTGGGGCATCATTTGTTTTTTTTCTCCTGCCTTCAGTCTTGAACTGAAACCTCAGCTCTTCCTGGGTCCTGAGCCTGTAGGCTCCCTACACCGTCAGCTCTCTTGCTGACTGAGGTTCTTAGGGCTCCTCAGCCTCCATAAACATGGGAGCCAATTCCTCGCAATGCATCTCTTTCTCTCCCTGTAAACATCCTACTGGTTCTATTTTCAGAATCCTTACGGTCACAGTGAGCCATGGGGACAATAGGCAAAGAAAAGGTGCAGGCAATGGGAACAGCAAGAGCCAAGATCTTGAGTGAGGAGTGTGAGTGGCGTGGCAGGCAGATAGTGAGAGCAGAGAAAGGGGAAGGGGAGACCAAGGCCTGAGGTCAGAGAGAGGCCAGGTCCAGCCTGGAGAACCCTGAAGACTGTGGGTAGGCCTTGGGTTTCACGCTGCATAAGGCAGGGATTTGCTGGAGGGTTTTGAGCAGAGAGGTGATATGACCTGATATATTTTTACAGGATGACTTGGCTGAAATGAAAACAGGAGATCTGATAAGAGGATAGTACAGTGATCCAGGAGAGAGGAGATGGCAGTGGAACCAGAGAGGCGGTTGCGGAGATGGTGGGAGTTGTTCATTTCTAGACATGTTTGAGGCTAAGAGTCTACAAGCGGCTTGGAAATGGAGTAGTGTCAGGGATGACTCTAAGTGCCTGAGCTTGTGTGTCTGTAGAATGGCGTGGCAATTTCATGAGACAGGATGGGCTCCAAGAAGCCTGGGCCTGGGGTGGGACCAGGAGTTTGGTGAGATGCCATTAAGCATCCCAGTGCAGATGCCAAGTAGGCCGTTGACCTGTGTGAGGCTGAGGGAGCGGCAGGAGGCCCAGGCTTCAGTGGGGATTTGGGTATCATCAGTATCGTGAAGCTGATGAGCTCACCAAAGGTGAGTATGAGGAAGAGAACAGAAGAGGCGCCAGGACTGAGCCTCGAGGCCCTTCAGCTTCAGGAACTGTGCTTTTTAAAGCGAGGGTTTCTCTTCATTAGTGGATTATGAGACTGATTTTGGAGGATAATGAGTAGTACTTTCTCTAATAGGATAAAAAAAAAAAAGAGTGGAAAATGTCAGAGTACTTTGAATATAATATTGTTTGATGAAATATCCTTCAGTTATATGTTTCTAAAGCAAACATATATGTCTATATGTGTGTCTGCTTGTTTATAAGCTGAGTATTTTTGTATGTAATGGTGCTAGTGGTAAAGAACTTGTCTGCTAATGCAGAAGATATGAGACACGGGTTTGATCCCTGGATTGGGAAGATCTCCTGGAGGAGGACAACCCACTCCAGCATTCTTGCCTGGAGAATCCCACAGACAGAAGGGCCTGGTGAGCTGAAGTCACAAAGAGTCAGAGGTGACTGAAGTGACCTCACATGCACACACATATTCACCTCATAACATGCATACATATACACACACACACATACACTTCCTTAAGACTATATGTGAAATATACCTTTACAACAATGAAATTTCAAAATACGAAAATCACTGTTTTCAAAGCCGGTGAGCTATCTGAGCGGCTGAGTTCTGCCCAGTTGGAGGAGGGAACAAGGGCTTACCCGCTGCCCTGGCCCATCTGGTTCAGACGAGGAGAGTGGAGAGGGCTGGCCAGTCGTCTCAAGGGGAGACAGGGGCACGTGGGCAGAGAACGTGGGCCTCTCTAAGAAAAAGAAATAGACGAAAAGCCAGAATGCTTCCCCCTGAAGCCACCTTTCTTTCTACCAACTTGTGGATCCATTTCAGGTCCACACACGGATTTATTCACAAAGATGTATTTTTGGTATCTTCCTTTGCTATTATCCTCATGCTTCCCTGGTGGCTCAAAGGTTAAAGTGTCTGCTTCCAATGCGGGAGACCTGGGTTCGATCCCTGGGTCTGGAAGAACCCTTGGAGAAGGAAATGGCAACCCACTCCAGTATTCTTGCCTGGAAAACCCCATGAACGGAGAAGCCTGGTGGGTATCAGTCTACATGGTCACAAGGTGACTTTACTTATTATCTTCAATACCTCCACCAGAGTTTGGCCTCAGGTCAAATGACAGGGAGGGAACACAGCACTATACAACAACAGAGTACTGGATTAAAGATTTACTGAGCATGGCCCTGCCCATCAAAACAAGACCCAGTTTCCCCTTCAGTCAGTCTCTCCCCTCAGGAAGCTTTCATAGCCCTCTTATCCTTATGCATCAGAGGGCAGACAGAATGAAAACCACAATTACAGAACTAACCAAACTAATCACATGGACCACAGCCTTGTCTAACTCAATGAAATTATGAGCCATGCTGTGTAGGTTCACCTAAGATGGACGGGACATAGTGGAGCAATCTGACAAAACTTGGTCCACTGGAGAAGGGAATGGAAAACCAATTCAGTATTACCTTGAGAACCCCATGAACAGTATGAAAAAGCAAAAAGATAGGACAC
Organism: Madoqua kirkii; assembly: GCA_006408675.1. Lineage (NCBI taxonomy): Eukaryota > Metazoa > Chordata > Mammalia > Artiodactyla > Bovidae > Madoqua > Madoqua kirkii. The sequence continues at coordinate 44,790 of SJYC01108066.1, forward strand.
TGAAAGGTGAACTCCCCATGTCAGTAGGTGCCCAATATGCTACTGGAGATGGGTGGAGAAATAACTCCAGAAAAAATGAAGAAACAAAGCCAAATCAAACACAACACCCAGTTGTGGATGTGACTACTGATCAAAATAAAGTCTGATGCTGTAAAGAGCAATTTGGCATAGGAACCTGGAATGTTAGGTCCATGAATCAAGGTAAATTAGAAGTGGTAAAATACGAGATGGCAAGAATGAACATTGACATTTTAGGGATCAGTGAACTAAAATGGACTGGATTGGATGAATTTAACTCAGATGACCTTTATATCTACTACTGTGGGCTGGAATCCCTTAGAAGAAATGGAGTATCCATCATGGTCAACAAAAGAGTCCATAATGAAGTACTTGGATGCAATCTCAAAAACGACAGAATGATCTTTGTACATTTCTAAGGAAAACCATTCAAATCACAATAATCGAAGCCCTGCCAGTAATGCTGGAGAAGCTGAAATTGAATGGTTCTATGAAGACCTACAAGACCTTCTAGATCTAACATCCAAAAGATGTCCTTATAGGGGACTGGAATGCAAAAGTAGGGAGTCAAGAGATACCTGGAGAAACAGGGAAATTTGGCCTTTGAGTATAAAATGAAGCAGGGCAGGGCTGCCAGAGTTTTACCAAGAGAGCACATGGGTCATAGCAAACACCCTCTTCCAACAACACAAGAGCAGACTCTATATATGGACATCATCAGATGGTCAATGCCAAAATCAGATTTATTATATTCTTTACAGCCAAAGATGACGAAGCTCAGAAGAAGTCAGAAGAAACAAGTTGGAGAGCTGACTGTGGCTCAGATGATGTACTCCTTATTGCCAAATACAGACTGAAATTGAAGAAACTGAGGAAAACCACTAGACCATTCAGGTATGACCTAAATCAAATCCCTTAGGATTAAACAGTAGAAGTGACAAATAGATTCAAGGGATTTGATCAGATAGACAGAGTGCCTGAAGAACTATGGATGGAACTCTGTGACATTGAACAGGAGGCAGTGATCAAGATCATTCCCAAGAAAAAGAAATGCAAAGAGGTAAATGGTTGTCTGAGAAAGCCTTACAAATAGGTGAGAAAAGAAAAGAAGCTAAAGGCAAGTGAGAAAAGGAAAAATATGCCCATTTGAATGCAGAGTTCCAAAGAATAGCAAGGAGAGATAAGACAGCTTTCCTCAGTGATCAATGCAAAGAAATAGAGGAAAACAAAAGAATGGAAAAACTAGAGGTCTCTTCAAGAATATTAGAGATACCAAGGGAACATGTCATGCAAAGATGCGCTTAATTAAGGACAGAAATGATATGGACCTAACTGAAGAAGAAGATATTAAGAAGAGGTGGCAAAAATACATAGAAAATTATACAAAAAGATCTTCATGACACAAATATCATGATGGTGTGGTCACTCACCTATACCCAAACATCCTGGAATGTGAAATCAAGTGGGCCTCCATTTAAAAATGGAGGTGATGGAATTCCTGTTGAGCTATTTCAAGTCCTGAAAGATGATGCTGTGAAAGTGCTGCATTCAATATGCCAGCAAATTTGGAAAATTCAGCAGTGGCCACAGGACTGGAAAAGGTCACTTTTCATTCCAATCCCAAAGAAAGGCAATGCCAAAGAAAGTTCAAATTGCTACACAATTTCACTTAGTTCACAAGCTAGCAAAGTAATGCTCCAATTTCTCCAAGCCAGGCTTCAACAGTACATGAACTGTGAACTTACAGATGTTCAGGCTGGATTTAGAAGAGGCAGAGGAACCAGAGATCAAATTGCCAATTTCCATTGGTTCATCAAAAAAGCAAGAGTTCCATAAGAACATCTATTTCTGCTTTATTGACTATGGCAAAGCCTTTGACTGTGTGGACCATAACAAACTGGAAAGCTACTCAAGAGATGGGAAACCAGACCATCTTACTTGCCTCTGAGAAGTCTGTATGCAGGTCAAGAAGCAAGTCAGAACTGAACATGGAACAACAGACTCGTTCCAAATCAGGAAAGGAGTACATCAAGGCTGCATATTGTCACCTTGCTTATTAAACTTATATGCAGAGTGCATCATGCAAAATGCTGGGCTGGATGAAACACAAACTGGAATCAAGATTGCCTAGAGAAATATCAATAACCTCAGATACACAGATGACACCACCCTTGTGGCAGAAAATGAAGAACTAAAAAGCTACTTGATGAAAGTGAAAGAGGAGAGTGAAAATGCTGTCTTAAAACTCAACATTCAGAAAACTAAGATCATGGCATCTGGTCCAAACACTTCATGGCAAATAGATGGGGAAACAATAAAAACAGTGACAGACTTTATTATTTTTTTTGGAGGGGGGGAGCTCCAAAATCGCTGCAGATGGTGACTGAAGCCATAAAATTAAAAGACCCTTGCTCCTTGAGTGAAAAGCTGTGATAAACTTAGAAAGCATATTAAAAAGCAGAGATATTACTTTGCCCACAAAGATTAGTCTAGCCAAAGCTATGGTTTTTTCCAAGAGTCAGGTGCACTATAAAGAAAGCTGAGTTACTAAGAATTGATGCCTTTGAACTGTGGTGTTGGAGAAGACTCTTGAGAGTCCTTTGGATTGCAAGGAGATCCAACCAGTCCATCCTAAAGGAAATCAGTCCTGATATTCATTGGAAGGACTGATGATAAAGCTGAAACTCCAATACTTTGGCCACCTGATGAGAAAAACTGACTCATTGGAAAAGTCCCCGAAGCTGGGATAGATTGAAGGCAGGAGGGGATGGGGATGACAGAGGATGAGATGGTTGGATGGCATCAGAGACTCAATAGACATGAGTTTGAGAAAACTCCTTGATTTGGTGATGGACAGGGAAGCCTGGCGTGCTGCAGTCCATGGGGTTACAAAGAGTCAGACATGACTGAGCAACTAAACTGAACTGATTCACCAGCTAACTTGTATAAGCATTAATTTTAAACTCACTTTTTAAACTGTAATAGTGAATATATTCCTTTAAAATAATGAGCAATAAATATTATAAATAATTTTAATATCTGTTATGATATTACAAGCAAAATTCATTAATTGTATACAAAGATTGATAAGCATAGTTTCTGATTATAAAAAGGCAATAAGTGAACAGATTCTGATATTATTATTAAATTTTTTTTTCTTCTGGAGTTAATTAACTATCAGCATTTTGAAAAATAAACATCTATATGTACATAGAATGCTATAATTTATTTATTTAATAACTACAGAATTATATGGAAAGTTTATAACTAATAAACTGTTTATAGGAAGACATATTACAAATAGGTGTTGTAGCTATGAATGTGGAAGTCAGCAATGTGAATGTAGATTCAGGAACAAATTTAAGAATAATTGTCATCCAAACTTATTAAATTAAATTATTCTTCACACACAAAAAATGTTCTGAATTCAGGGCTGATTTTAAGAAATGTACCATATTATTATGCAGACTTTAAAAACCTTCCCAATACTATCAGTACTTGCAAAATCTTGTCTGGATGTCAATTTTAGGTGACAGTTTTCAGCTTTAGCAGTCAGACAAGTTTCCAACAATTTTACTGTGCAGAATAATATAGAAATGAAATATGTTTCCAAAATTATTCTAGGTCTCAAACAACTGGGAAGAGTTAAGGTAAAAATCAGTAAAAGTCAAATATAGCCTGACAGACAAAATATATAGAAATAAAGATTTGGAAGGGACATAACAAAACTGAGAGGATTCATTGCTGAGCTTTTTTATTTCTTAGAAAAAGGAAACTGCAATGAAAATTTCCAAAAAGTATTCTTCCTTAAGATATGAGTTTCATTTTAACTACACTTCTTTAACAGCTTATTAGTCTACATTTTTTTACATTTAGGAATATAAACAATCTGTCATAATATGTACACAGATGAGGAAAACATCACAATCTCATTAAGTGGGTGGGATAATTAAAAAGAAAAACAATTTTATACTTAATTTTCACATTTTAGTTAACTGGAAATTCACAGAAAATCTAAAAATAGCAATACACTTATCGGAAATAAGTCCCATTTGTAACTATTAAAGATAACAGAAGTATTAACTCTGTAAAGCCAAAGTATGCATGAGTGCATGCTAAGTCGCTTCTTTCGTGTCCGATTCTTTGCAACCCCATCGACCATAGCTAGCCAGACTCCTTTGTCCTTGCAATTCTTTAGGCAGGAATACTGGAGTGGGTTGCCAGTCTCTACCTCCAGGGGTTCTTCCTGAGCCAAGGATTAAATCCTTTTCCCTTATGTCTGCTGCATTGTCAGGTGGGTTCTTTACCACCAGCACCACCTGAGAAGCTCAAAGTATAACTATTAAGAAAAAGGTTGTGACTCACAATGTTAGAGACAATAGTTTGAAATATCCTTACAATTGACCAATTGATTTGAGTGAGATGGATTAGCTTTGTCATAAATTTATTTATTTGATGCTTTTGAACTGTCTTGTTGGAGAAAACTATTGAGAATCCCTTGGACTGAAAGGAGATCAAATCAGTCAATCCTAAAGGAAATCAGTCCTGAATATTCATTTGAAGGACTGATGCTGAAACTGAAACTGCAGTATTTTGGTCACCTGATGCAAAGAACTGACTCATTGGAAAAGACCCTGAGGCTGGGCAAGATTGAAGGCAGGAGGAGAAGGGAATGGCAGATGAGATGGTTGGATGGCAGGATGAGATGGTTGGATGGCATCACCTTTTTGATGAACATGAATTTAAACAGGCTTTGGGAGTTGAAGACGGACAGGGAAGCCTGGCGTGCTGCAGTCCATGAAGTTGCAAAGAGTCAGACACAACTGAGTGACTGAACTGAAATTTGATATGATTAAACTGAATAAACTATGGTATGCAGCCTAAATCTGTGAATTAGGCAGTATTTTCCTACTAAGAAAGGTTTTACCTTTCTCTCAAAACACATATAGAAATAGAAATCCTGCATGAAGTATTCAAAGTTTGTTTGAAATCATATAGTATATATATTTTTTATTCTATGGGGGAAATATAACTTCAAATTTTAATAATTAAAAAACTTTTTAGAAGTAATTTTACTAAAAAAAGAATGCAAATTACCTTTTCACTATAGAATGTTATTTCCTATACTTTCAATCCTGGCTACTACTGGTATCAGTTCAGTTCAGTTCAGTCACTCAGTCTTGTCCAACTCTTTGCGACCCCATGAATCACAGCATACCAGGTCTCCCTGTCCATCACCAACTCCCAGAGTTCACAGACTCACGTTCATCGAGCCCATGATGCCATCCAGCCATCTCATCCTCTGTTGTCCCCTTCTCCTCCTGCCCCCATTCCCTCCCAGCATCAGAGTCTTTTCCAATGAGTCAACTCTTCGCATGAGGTGGCCAAAGTACTGAAGTTTCAGCTTTAGCATCATTCCTTCCAAAGAAATC
>SJYC01108067.1:0-14382 GCA_006408675.1 Madoqua kirkii
GAATCATTCATTAACTCAAAAACTGTTACTTATCACATTATTGCCCAGAGGAGTTTTGCAGGAACCAATACCTGTGGCCAGCTATTTTGTATGTAAGTGGATGTTGAAATGTCTCTGGCCAATAAGGTTTGGGTAACAAAGATGTATTAATACATCTCTTGCCAATAAGCTGTTAAGCAGTGATTAAATGCCAGGCATTGTTCTGGGCACTGGAAAGAAAACAAGGCACCTACCCTCATGGAATTTACCATTTGGGTTAGAAAATAATACAATTTACAATTATAATTTAAAAAAATACATAAGTCAGGTTAGGTAATAAGTGCTTTGGACAAAGAGAAAACAGGGTAAGGGGATTTGAAGGACCATGAGAAAGGACGAGAGTATTATTGTATATAAATGGTTATAGAATGTTTTATAAAACAATATTTGAACAGAAACCTAAAGGGGAAGGAAGGAGTAGATGGTTAATTTTATGTGTCAACTTGACTAGGGCATGGGGTGCCCAAATAGTTTGTCACATTTTATCCTGGTTGTTTTTCTGAGAGTGCTTTTGCATGAGTTTAACATTGAAATTAGTAGACTGAGTAAAGCAGATTGCTCCCCCGTGTGTGGGTGGGCCTCATCCAATCAGTTGAAGGTCTAAATAGAACAAAAGGCTGATCCTTTCTCCAGTCAAGACAAAAAACCTCCTGCCTGGAAACCTTCAAGCTGGGGCATCATTTGTTTTTTTTCTCCTGCCTTCAGTCTTGAACTGAAACCTCAGCTCTTCCTGGGTCCTGAGCCTGTAGGCTCCCTACACCGTCAGCTCTCTTGCTGACTGAGGTTCTTAGGGCTCCTCAGCCTCCATAAACATGGGAGCCAATTCCTCGCAATGCATCTCTTTCTCTCCCTGTAAACATCCTACTGGTTCTATTTTCAGAATCCTTACGGTCACAGTGAGCCATGGGGACAATAGGCAAAGAAAAGGTGCAGGCAATGGGAACAGCAAGAGCCAAGATCTTGAGTGAGGAGTGTGAGTGGCGTGGCAGGCAGATAGTGAGAGCAGAGAAAGGGGAAGGGGAGACCAAGGCCTGAGGTCAGAGAGAGGCCAGGTCCAGCCTGGAGAACCCTGAAGACTGTGGGTAGGCCTTGGGTTTCACGCTGCATAAGGCAGGGATTTGCTGGAGGGTTCTGAGCAGAGAGGTGATATGACCTGATATATTTTTAAAGGATGACTTGGCTGAAATGAAAACAGGAGATCTGATAAGAGGATAGTACAGTGATCCAGGAGAGAGGAGATGGCAGTGGAACCAGAGAGGCGGTTGCGGAGATGGTGGGAGTTGTTCATTTCTAGACATGTTTGAGGCTAAGAGTCTACAAGCGGCTTGGAAATGGAGTAGTGTCAGGGATGACTCTAAGTGCCTGAGCTTGTGTGTCTGTAGAATGGCGTGGCAATTTCATGAGACAGGATGGGCTCCAAGAAGCCTGGGCCTGGGGTGGGACCAGGAGTTTGGTGAGATGCCATTAAGCATCCCAGTGCAGATGCCAAGTAGGCCGTTGACCTGTGTGAGGCTGAGGGAGCGGCAGGAGGCCCAGGCTTCAGTGGGGATTTGGGTATCATCAGTATCGTGAAGCTGATGAGCTCACCAAAGGTGAGTATGAGGAAGAGAACAGAAGAGGCGCCAGGACTGAGCCTCGAGGCCCTTCAGCTTCAGGAACTGTGCTTTTTAAAGCGAGGGTTTCTCTTCATTAGTGGATTATGAGACTGATTTTGGAGGATAATGAGTAGTACTTTCTCTAATAGGATAAAAAAAAAAAAAGAGTGGAAAATGTCAGAGTACTTTGAATATAATATTGTTTGATGAAATATCCTTCAGTTATATGTTTCTAAAGCAAACATATATGTCTATATGTGTGTCTGCTTGTTTATAAGCTGAGTATTTTTGTATGTAATGGTGCTAGTGGTAAAGAACTTGTCTGCTAATGCAGAAGATATGAGACACGGGTTTGATCCCTGGATTGGGAAGATCTCCTGGAGGAGGACAACCCACTCCAGCGTTCTTGCCTGGAGAATCCCACAGACAGAAGGGCCTGGTGAGCTGAAGTCACAAAGAGTCAGAGGTGACTGAAGTGACCTCACATGCACACACATATTCACCTCATAACATGCATACATATACACACACACACATACACTTCCTTAAGACTATATGTGAAATATACCTTTACAACAATGAAATTTCAAAATACGAAAATCACTGTTTTCAAAGCCGGTGAGCTATCTGAGCGGCTGAGTTCTGCCCAGTTGGAGGAGGGAACAAGGGCTTACCCGCTGCCCTGGCCCATCTGGTTCAGACGAGGAGAGTGGAGAGGGCTGGCCAGTCGTCTCAAGGGGAGACAGGGGCACGTGGGCAGAGAACGTGGGCCTCTCTAAGAAAAAGAAATAGACGAAAAGCCAGAATGCCTTCCCCCCGAAGCCACCTTTCTTTCTACCAACTTGTGGATCCATTTCAGGTCCACACACGGATTTATTCACAAAGATGTATTTTTGGTATCTTCCTTGCAGCAAACAAGCTGATCCCAGTAAAGAGGAAACCGCAGCAACTCTCTCTATTTCTTGACCTTTCTACTTCCATGTCAGTAAGATGATGCTAATACTATCTTCCAGAGAATGCTATGAAGAGAGAAAAGTAACAGGCAGTAAATGCTTCACGGAAGAGATGGCAGCTGATGCTCCTTTGTGCCCCACGCTGCTCCCTCCATGCCATCCTGGCCCCGGCACCCAGCCCATTGAGGGCACAGTCCAGGCACTGGGCGAGGCCCAGGTCTCTTCCGCATCCAGAGGAGGAGCCCAGAAGCACCCCCTCCAAGCACACACAATGAGGCTCCCTGTAAAAAGGTAGGACATTAAACAAAAGGTGAAAAGGGATCACAGAAATGACTGGACTAAAACTCAATTCTCTTCCCTATGTGGCTCAGCTCCCTGACTGTTGGAGCTCCCTGATCGGCAGCTTGCAGGGAAGATGGGCACACAGTTGCCCTACCAAGGAAGGGCCAGACTGCAGCAGAGGAAAAAGGAAACAGACGGATGGATGAAGTGGCTCTGAATTAGGTCTTGGAGGAACAGCGCCAGGTCATCTTCCCCACTCACTTTTTTCTACATGATGGTGATGTGTTATCAAGGTCAGGAGGAATATAAATGACCCAGACTGGAGGAAAGGGGTCCAGCAACAGCTTCCAGACCTGCAGCTGAAGATGCCCCAGGACCATCTGAAACTCACATGTGGTCCTGCCATGTTGGGTTGGCAGAATTTGGAGCCACGCCTTCTGATTTCCCAGCTTGATTTTTATGTGCTTCAAGTGGTTGTAACCCCATCATTTTATGGAAGCACTTCTGTGAATGTGTATGTTTGCCAGGCATGGGAGGGGGGCATCCTGTGGGCTTTTGTCCTCTCTGAATGGTGGTCTGCACAGAGAGGGTACTCAGAACCTCCCAGAGCCCACTGGACTCCGCTTTCCAAGCTCACCAACCATCTCAGGGCCAGATTTCTACCAAGAGTCCTCAGCCTGGTCATGGACGTGTACCACTGCCTCCGGCTGCCCAAGGCCAACACACCAGCTCCCCTGTGTGAGGCCAGGGCTTGAACTGATCGCTTTGTTGCTGTGACCCTGCAGCCATGCCCAAGGGCAGGGGATCTTCGCCTGGCCTGGTGCCCAGTGGGGTATGTGACTTCCCACACTGTGGGAACTTGCCAGAGGAGGCTCCAACTCAAAGCTCACATCGCGAATGAACTCTTTGACTTGTAATTATATATTTCTTAGTGTCCAAGCTCTAAAACTCCGCCAAACAGGCTTCAGAAGGCAAGCTCTGATAGGACCCCAGTCATAGATCAAGACCGGCTGGCCGTCAGCTGTCCCAGGCTTCACATGCTCCTAGGTCTGGATCCATCCTCTTTACTGCGGGTAAACGTATATCTTAACCTGATCATGATGAAAGAAACTGCTGCTTACATGAAGCAAATCATACCCCAAGTATCAAAGAATTAGGCCCAACCTTGCTTTGATCATCCCAGGCACACGAATTTTTCCCTCCTCTAAGTTCTTAGCAGCTCACTTCTAAGTACTGACTAACTGCCTCATGGTTATAGTGTATCCATTACGCATGTGGCAGCCATCCCCACCCCCCGGGACTCTCATAGTATTTCACACCCACTTCTGTGATTCCATTGATGACACTATGTTTTATATATGTGCATGTCGTTTTCCAAAATAACCCAGACACCTATAGGGCAGGGTCTGGGAGCTATTCTTAGCACACTGCACATAGTAGGTGTGATAAATATTTGTTGGCTGGATGAATTTATGCGTTCAGTCCAGAAGCATTCAGTGAGCAGTTACTATGGATGAAGTACCCTATTGGGTGCTAGGGACACAATTCTTTCCCTCCTTTTAAGCACCTCACACTTCAAAAAGGGAGAGAAACATTTAATGAAGAAACAGTGTTGAGTGTGAGAAGTGTGTTCAGGACAATGAGTTAGCCCAATTAAAGGACAGATTCATTTTTTATGAAAGCATGGAGAAGCTTCTGGGAGGAAGGGGGTACGTGAGTCGAGCTTTACAGGATAAACAAGATTTCAACAGGTACGCAGTGGATAGGGCCAGGCGAAAGAGAGAAGCGTGACTGGATGAAATAATGATGTTAACAGTCAGTGAATGAATTACCCCGACTGCAGCATGCAGTATCTTTGGGTCAGCAACGTTTCTACAATGCTGTGAGCTTGGTGCCAAGCCGTCATTACATTCTCAGGGAGTGCTGGCTGGTGATGCTGAAAATTACTTGAACCTCCTGCACAGTCACCAAGCAAACATGCCTTGGGAGCTGTCAGTGGTGAAATAAGGCAGTTTTGGAAGATTGTGGACATGAGGACAATTGATATTCATCTTTTTTTTTCTTTTTTAATTTTTCTTCCTAAGGACAGTTGAATCTAATTTACATGTTAAGCAATTTGTTCAAATGAGCCAGGCTGCCTTCCGGAGCTGAGGGGAACTCCGGGGGCTACATTATGGGAATGTAAGTGTAGAGCAATCCAGTTGATCAAAAATGAATTAGCCAGAACTGCCATGAGTTATGTGATCAGAAAATATGTTTCATGGGAAGATGAGATAATTAAGGGTTTAGTCATGGAAATGCAGCCAGGGAACATGTAAGCTAATGTCTTGGTCCTATTGTTCAAACATACCCAAACATTCAGAGGGGCCCACCTGCTGTGTGCAAGCCCCTCCAGGAGGGGACTATTGAGACAAAAGATGTGAAGCTTGTACCTTTAAAGGGCTTGTGATTGAATGAAACAAGCATGATAATCAAGAAAACAAGTATTTTTTGAGTACCCACACTGTGGTAGCCTTTGTGGTGTGTCTAGACCCATCAACGTAACTCACCTGCCTTTCAACCTTGTGATGTACAGTTAATCCCATTTTACAGATGGGGAAACTGACAGATGGATACAAAGAAGTGCCAAGTGAGCAGAGAGGCAGGAGGGATGGTCTGGAAGGGTTCTTGTGCTATGCTTACTCACTCAGTTGTGTCCAACTCTTTGTGATCCCAGGGACTGTAGCCCACCACACTCCTCAGTCCATGGGGATTCCCCAGGCAAGAATACTGGAGTAGGTTGCCATGCCCTCCTCCAGGAGATCTTCCTGACCCAGGATCGTGCATTGCAGGCAGATTCTTTACTGTCCGAGCTGCCAGGGAAGCCCAGTACTGGAGTGGGTAGCCTAACTGGAAGGGTTCATAAAAGTAAAGTGAAGTGAAGTCGCTCAGTCGTGTCCGACTCTTTGCGACCCCATGGACTGTAGCCCTCCAGGCTCCTCCATCCACAGGATTCTCCAGGCAAGCATACTGGAGTGGGTTGCCATTTCCTTCTCCAGGGGATCTTCCCGACCCAGGGATCGAACCCAGGTCTCCCGCATTGCAGGCAGGCGCTTTACCGTCTGAGGGGTTCATAGGGGAAGTCATACTTCATTCACTCAGCCATTCATTGAAAGGGCATTTAATGAGCAGTGAGAGAGCACTGTAGTAGATGCTGGGGATATACTCATGAACAGTGAAAGATGTGGCTGCTGCTATCGTGGTCCCCCTAGTTGAGACAAGGCGTGGATTTAATCAATGAATGTGCAACTGCAAATTAAGATCAGTGTTCTCGAGAAAAGATGCATGATTTTCTGCAAGTGTGTGACAAAGGATCTGGGCAGTGAAGGGGTAGGGAGAGAGAGTAGGGACAGTAAAGATTTCCTGATGAGGGGTTGCTTGAGCTGGAGAAGAGGAGAGACGGGCTTTATCGGGTGTGTGGGTAGCAGCAGTAAGAGCTGCAGCGTGGACCAAACGTGCCCTGTAGAAGAGAGCGCAGCACGGGCACGAAAGAGCGGCCAGAGCCCAGAAAGCCACGGTGAGGGTGGGATGGAGTGGGGGCAGCTGCTCCCGGGCACTTTGACAGAGAGAGGGGTTGGGTCTTGTCCTAAAAGAAACAGGTAACAGTCAGAGTGACATGAACCCGAGAGAGCTGTGAAAAGACAGCGCTGGCTAGTTTTCATGGGTAGAATAGCCTGAAAGGGAGAGAGAACGGATGCAGGATGACTGAGGACGGAGGCTACCGCGGTATCCAGGCAACTGTGATGGCAGCAGGGCGAGGGGCGAGGGACACAGACGCAGATAGAGGGAGGCCGGAGCTGCCGAGAGTGAAGTGGTCTGTTTGATGATGGATTAGAGGATAATGCAGCTGAGCAGGGACATCAGGGCAAGTCCGGACAAGTGCACTAGCAAGGATAAGGTTTCTAAACTAGTGTCTGCTTCTCTGAGATGCCGGGCCAGGGCGGGGTGCCATGTCCTAAGAAAATGGGTGGAAAAATTAAGCAAGGACACTATATTTCAGAATTTTAAAGTGGAAGACTTCATGGAGTGTGCACTTCATGATGCCAATATTGCCCCCAGGGAAAGATTGCTAAACCTCCACTTCGGATGTGCCCTAGGTAGGAATACTTACATATACATCCTTATGCCTACTTGTACTGCTAACAAACTTATTGGGATGAAGCTCTGAGATTCCAGGTTCTTAAAATGCCCCCAGGCTCCTGCCGAGTCCCCTTCTCTGGGCATAGCTGACCGCAGCCAAAAGGCACTTGTGAAAGCAAAGGAGGGGGCTGTTGCTGGAGAATAGAAAGATTTGCAGTCTACCCAGCACAGCCTTGGGCCTTACTGCTGGCTCAGGCAGTAAAGAATCTCCCTACAGTGCAGGAAGACCTGCGTTCAGTCTCTGGGTTGGAAAGATCTCCTGGAGAAGGGAATGCCTACCCACTCCAGTATTCTTGCCTGGGAAATCCCATGGACAGAGGAGGCTGGTGGGGGTCACAAAGAGTCAGACACGACTGAATGACTAACATTTCATTTTCATAGCACAGCCTCACTGCCCTGCAAGCAGAGGCAGAGTGCCCAGTAGCAGCAACGGATATGCACTTGAGTCTAAACACAGAGCGAAGGGATATGAAGAGACCACCTTCTCTGAGCAGTTCCTAACCTAGGTTAATCACAGCCTTCAGCACTGCTTCATTGAACACTGCAACTGTCTAAAGTCAGAAGACCTGGGTTCCCAGCCACTAGCTCATTGAGGGTCCTTAAATCAGTCTCTTGGCCTCATGCTCCCCATCTGACAATTAGGTGGGATGAGTCCCTCCTTCCAGAGTGAGGGTAACCCATCCACTTTGTGTGATGGGAGGTGCATTTTTCCCCTGTGACAGAAACATCTGTATTTGCCAGTTACCCATGTGTGTGTTTTTCATCCCTCTGCCTGCTGTACCACCAAAGCACCTCCTTGGTGGAGGATGAAAAAGAAGACAGATAGAGGGGCAGGAGATTCTGAAGCAAAGAAAAGCCTTGGGAAAAATCAAGCAAGTCTTTAGGATTGACCCTTGCAAAGGCCCCAGCATAGTATGGTAATGGAATGGCCAAAGTAGCCAAGCTCCGTAATGAGGAATGGCTCAGGGAGGAGGGAAGCAGGGCAGGAACCCGTTGTTGTTTCTGATTGTGATCATCCTTTAGGCTCTGTATCAACATTCTGTGAAGGGCAGAGAAATAATAAGATGCAGGGCAGAAAGGATTCCTCGTAATACTGCTCCCAAAGGTAATTTCTCTTCTTTCAGCCTCTTTTTAAAATAGATTACTTATGTGGTTGAGATCATACTATATACACCCTTTGCATTCTATTTTTGTTGAGTAACATAATATCTGGAGCTGGCTCTCACTTGTTCACAAGAGCCAAAGTACATCTCTTTCCAACTCTGAATTCAGTGACATCACGTTGGTAGCATGAAATCAGCCACGGTGGGAATATTTACACCATGGAAGTTGGCAGACACTACAAAGCAGAGCTGTTTTGTGTTCATTTTTTCAGATGGCCTGTGGTTAAACCTTTACTAGCACATCACCAGTTATATGCATTTCTTGGGTCTTAAAATTGTCTTTGTAGTTAAAATTTTGATGGCTACCTAGTAGCCTACTAAAAGCCCTAATTTCCAGGCGTTAGATCCAATTTTTCACTATTATAAATAACGCTAATGCACTGATATGAAAATCTTAATTACAGTGCAGGAAGACCTGCGTTCAGTCTCTGGGTTGGAAAGATCTCCTGGAGAAGGGAATGCCTACCCACTCCAGTATTCTTGCCTGGGAAATCCCATGGACAGAGGAGGCTGGTGGGGGTCACAAAGAGTCAGACACGACTGAATGACTAACATTTCATTTTCATAGCACAGCCTCACTGCCCTGCAAGCAGAGGCAGAGTGCCCAGTAGCAGCAACGGATATGCACTTGAGTCTAAACACAGAGCGAAGGGATATGAAGAGACCACCTTCTCTGAGCAGTTCCTAACCTAGGTTAATCACAGCCTTCAGCACTGCTTCATTGAACACTGCAACTGTCTAAAGTCAGAAGACCTGGGTTCCCAGCCACTAGCTCATTGAGGGTCCTTAAATCAGTCTCTTGGCCTCATGCTCCCCATCTGACAATTAGGTGGGATGAGTCCCTCCTTCCAGAGTGAGGGTAACCCATCCACTTTGTGTGATGGGAGGTGCATTTTTCCCCTGTGACAGAAACATCTGTATTTGCCAGTTACCCATGTGTGTGTTTTTCATCCCTCTGCCTGCTGTACCACCAAAGCACCTCCTTGGTGGAGGATGAAAAAGAAGACAGATAGAGGGGCAGGAGATTCTGAAGCAAAGAAAAGCCTTGGGAAAAATCAAGCAAGTCTTTAGGATTGACCCTTAGCAAAGGCCCCAGCATAGTATGGTAATGGAATGGCCAAAGTAGCCAAGCTCCGTAATGAGGAATGGCTCGGGGAGGAGGGAAGCAGGGCAGGAACCCGTTGTTGTTTCTGATTGTGATCATCCTTTAGGCTCTGTATCAACATTCTGTGAAGGGCAGAGAAATAATAAGATGCAGGGCAGAAAGGATTCCTCGTAATACTGCTCCCAAAGGTAATTTCTCTTCTTTCAGCCTCTTTTTAAAATAGATTACTTATGTGGTTGAGATCATACTATATACACCCTTTGCATTCTATTTTTGTTGAGTAACATAATATCTGGAGCTGGCTCTCACTTGTTCACAAGAGCCAAAGTACATCTCTTTCCAACTCTGAATTCAGTGACATCACGTTGGTAGCATGAAATCAGCCACGGTGGGAATATTTACACCATGGAAGTTGGCAGACACTACAAAGCAGAGCTGTTTTGTGTTCATTTTTTCAGATGGCCTGTGGTTAAACCTTTACTAGCACATCACCAGTTATATGCATTTCTTGGGTCTTAAAATTGTCTTTGTAGTTAAAATTTTGATGGCTACCTAGTAGCCTACTAAAAGCCCTAATTTCCAGGCGTTAGATCCAATTTTTCACTATTATAAATAATGCTAATGCACTGATATGAAAATCTTAATGCATAAACATTTTATATTTTTTACTATTTCCTTAGCTTAGGTCCCTAGGTAGGGAAATATTGGGTCAAAAAATAGGAACAGCTTTCAGGCTCTTGACATATATTGGCAAATTGCTTTGCCTGAAAAGTTAGATCAATTGTATCCGCGCCGCCCCCCCAAAAAAAGTGAAAATGACCACTTAACTCACTAGTATTAAACATGGTACCAACACAGAAAAAGGAAATTCACTGGGACAAAACACCCAACCAGAACACATATTAACATAGAAGGACTACATAAAAATGAAAAGTTTCCATTAGTGCCACAAGTAAAATCAAGAGACCAATAAAGAACTCATCTAAAATGTGATAAACTTGACATATGATACGTTATTTAATACAGAAGGAGTTTATACAAACCATTTTTTCTTTTAAAGCAGAGGTCATAATAAATAAAAGAGCTAAGAACTGACACACACTACTAGTTTAATTCATCTCCACATCCCAGTTTGAGGACTTTCCAGTTTACGTCAGAGAACAAGAAGAGCAAAGTAAACTTTAGGGTGCTGGGGCTCCCTGGTCACGTCTCAAAACTGTCCAGGTAAGGTGGCTCAGTGGCAAAGAATCTGCCTACCAACACAGGCGACTCAGGTTTGATCGCTGAGTCAGGAAGATCCTCTGGAGAAGGAGACAGCAACCCACTCCAGTATTCTTGCCTGGAGAATCCCAGGGACAAAGGAGCCTAAGTGGGCAACAGTCCATTGGGTCGCAGAGAATCAGATGCAACTTAGCTTTCAGAGGAGATGTGAGCAGAGTCACATGAATGGGACTGGAGTTTACTAGCATTTGTTACAGTGAATCAAACCAAATTCCTCCTTCTACTGAAAAAAGCCATGCTGAAAACAACACAAGGATCGTGATATAAATAGACTGTGTAGTTTACTCTTTTTCCTTGAAAAAAAGAGGAAAAAGAGAAATCGAGAGGATGCGGCAGCAATCCGAGAACAGTCCCACAGAACAGATGGCCCATCTTTGGTGAAACGGAAGCTCTGTTGATGCTGCCCACCTCTGAGTTTCCTGGAGTGGAGTTCACGGTTCCTTGAAGATTTTGGCTGTTTCTACGAAAGTTCTGGCTCAGAAGTTTTGGGCAACTGAAGCAAAGCAGGGAGTGGCGGGAAGCACCCAAGACAATCTTTTTTTTCTGGATTCCAAACTGCTGCCAAGAGTCTGGGATGTGTATAAGAAAGTTAGTCTTCCGGCAAGTGGAAACGAGAGCCAGAGAGAAACATACTCTGGTTTGCAGTACTTTTCATTATGTAAATTGTGTATCACCATGTATGAAAACTTGCACTTGTTTACCAAGCATGTGTGGAATACCCTTCAGTATCTGTCTAGCTGTATGGGGAACAATGAGGCTTGTCCTCAAGGACCCCTGAATCTTTCCATGACCACTGTCTGAAAATAGAACCAGAAGTAAAGTAGAAGGCTAACTTCTTCAGCAGCCATGAAATTAAGAGTTGCTTGCTCCTTGGAAAGAAAGCTATGACAAACCTATACAGCATATTAAAAAGCAGAGATATTACTTTGCTGACAAAGGTCCATATAGTCAAAGCTAAGGTTTTTCCACTAGTCATGTAAAGACATGAGAGTTGGACCATAAAGAAGGCTGAGCACCGAATTGATGCTTTTGAATTGTGGTTCTGGAAAAGACTCTTGAGAGTCCCTTGCACAGCAAGGAGATCAAGCCAGTCAATCCTAAAGGAAATCAACCCAGAATACTCATTGAAAGGACTCATGCTGAAGCTGAAGCTCCAATACTTTGGCCACCTGATGCAAACAGCCAACTCATTGCAAAAGATCCTGATGATGGGAAAGATAGAAGGCAGGAGGAGAAGGGAATGGCAGAGGATGAGATGGTTAGAAATGACCAACTAATCATCTCATGACCAACTCAGTGCACATGAATTTAAGCAAATTCATGACTTTAAGCATGACCAACTCAAAAGGAAATCAGTCCTGGGTATTCATTCGAAGGACTGGTGTTGAAGCTGAAACTCCAATATTTTGGCCACCTGATCCAAAGAGCTGACTCATTTGAAAAGACCCTGATGTTGGGAAAGATTGAAGGTAGGAGGAGAAGGGGATGACAAACGATGAGATGGTTAGATGGCATCACCAACTCAAGGGACATGAGTTTGGGTAAACTCCAGGAATTGGTGATAGACAGGGAGGCCTCATGTGCTTCATGGGGTCGCAGAGTCACACATGACTGAGCGACTGAACTGAACTGAACTCAATGGACATGAATTTGAGTAAACTCCGGGAGGTAGTGGAGGACAGAGGAGCTTGGCATGCTGCAGTCCATGGAGTTGCAAAGAATTGGACACAACTGAGCAACTAAACAACAACTTCTGCAGAGCAGGCACAGTACTGTTGGAGTTCAGAGTCAGGGAAGAGAGCAAGAGAGCATGTTGTGGCAATTTCAGAAATTTCCATGATATAAACGGAGATGAGCTGGGCTTTGTACTAAGACCAGAGGAGGCCATCTGTCACTATTAGGGACAGCAAATAAAGAACCATCTTTATTTCCAGACCAAAATCAGCACATATCTATTTGCCCAAATAAATTAAACAGTATCCTAAGCTTCATAAACTGTTTGGCAGGAATAAAAGTTTCCCAGTCAATGCAAGGACTGACCCAGCATGATCTCTCTTCTAGAATATTGAAAACAGGGGAAAAAATGATATTTTTTTACTCTAGCAAAATTATTTCCCCTATTTATTTTTTACTGTGGCAATATATACTTAAGATGAAATTTGCCACTTTAGCTCTTTTTAATGTACAGTTCAGTGGCATTATGTGCCTCACATTGTTGTACAACCATCACTACTGTCTCCAGAACATTCCCATTTTTCCAAGCTGAAACTTTGTAACCATTAAATAATAACTCCCATTCTCCTAGTAACTATCATCCTACTTCCTGTCCCTATGAATCTATCTTTTTTTTTTCATGATGACTATTAGTTAAAGTCCCAACAAGAAACAGAGGACACAGTCATATTGGATAATTGATGAACTTAAGAATGGGAATTCTTGCAAAGATTTGGATGGGATTTAAGGAAACTACAAGGGAAGATATAAATCATGTGACTAGTAACATCAGGAAGTTGTCACCACCCCAGACCCAGAGGGACAGTTAGCAGAACCAAAAACTGTGGCTGCATAAAGTACTGTGGTCTTTCCTGGAGGGCTCCGCATGATCTTACAATGTGGCAGCCAAGGGACCAGATGCCCTGACCTCCACTCTCCTCCCATCCGTGACCTCCTGCCTGTGCCTCCCATTGGCTAAACCCAATCAGACCCCAGAATCAGGAAGCCCGTGGATGAAGACTTTGGGAGCGGAGGCAGCTCTAAGGGTCAAGGCAGGGTAGAAGGGAGTGGAAACTGGATCTGGGGTCAAATGAAATATATCAGCATAGCGACCTCTTTTGAAGTGCACTGGGCATGTGATTAATGTGACAGAGCCAGAGGCTGAATATGCAGTCAATTAAGAGGAAGATGATATGGGAAGAAGGAAGAAGCAAAAGCAATATTTTAGAATTGGTCAGCGAATAGGAATAAACATCTCATCTGTCACAACGAAGTAAACACCCAAACACAGGCAAATAAATGAGTCTAGTATTTTGGCCCTGAGTATGACACCCACACAGCAAGTATGGCACTATCACCGCAGTCAGAGGTGAGAGATTCCTAATCTTGTCCACTTGGATCTTTCCATGTATGAAAACTCTGAGATGCAGAAGAGGGGGGTCTCTACACCCTGTGCTTCTTCCAAAGCTCCCACTTTCTTGACAGTGTTTGTTAATAAATCACTGGTTCTCCTTACACTCCTATTAGCCCTTAGTCAGCTTAAGTGTGACTTTGAACTCATCTGTCACTTGGATCAGCATCACTCCCCAAATCTAAAGGGTGGCTTAACTTTCCTGACCTTCGATCTTCACATGTGTGGCAGGGTATTAGTCAACTCTGAAGCTCTAGATGAATATAGATGATGTTAAACTTATCACTCAGTGCTAAGCAAACATGGGGAATCCCTGGCAGGCATGCAAACCAGGTAGTATGCTCAGTGGCTTCAGTCTGAGTCCTTGCAACCCCATGGACTGTAGCCCACAGGCTCCTCTGTTCATGGGATTTCCCGGCAAGAATACTGGAGCCATTTCCTTCTCCAGGGGCTCTTCCTGATCCAGGGATCCAACCAGCGTCTCCTGTGTCTCCTGCGTTGCAGGCAGATTCTTTAACCACTGAACCATGTGGGAAGCCCAAGGCAGTATAGTAAGTTCGAGTAGTTTTGGAAGGGCAAGGGAGAAGGCAGAAAAGATCACTGTCAAGTCTGAAAGAATCCATCAGTTTCCTTGTTCTAGGCACTGAATTGTGTTGAAGAA
>SJYC01108068.1:0-21675 GCA_006408675.1 Madoqua kirkii
GAGCTGGGGTTCCTGTGAATGTCAGAGTCCAGGGAACCTTAGGAGAGAAGCCTCTGAAAGGTCGGTGGTCACGGAAGGCTTCTTGGAGGGAGCAGGGAGTTGAACCGGATCCTGGAGGGAGAATGGGATTTGGAGAAGACAAAAGAGGGCATTCTGGGTTGTCAGTGCGCATTGGAACCAAACGTGCATTTCTGCCTTTGTTCGCGGAATCAAAGTGTGCTGTGTCCCTGTTGATGCACTGGGTTCTCCGTGCTCCTGTTCAGGAGCAGGTAGTTAGCGGCTTTCCCTTCCCTGCAGAAAGCATCAGGCTGAAATGGAAAGGCCACTGCATCACTCCAGCTGCCTGGCTTTACGCGGAGGCTGGCGCCAGCACTCGGGCAGCGCATCTTGTCCCAGCCCCCAAGCCACCCCCAACCTTCTTGGGCAATCCCAGAAAGCTCCACAGAGCATCCAGACATCTTCCCTTCTTGGGCCCTCAGTTTCATCACTGGTAAAATAACACAGTTCAGCTACATGATCTCCAGGTTTCCTTCCATCTCCATAAGTTTGTGATTTTTGTTTCTGAACATCGATTTCGGGGTATTTTTTGTTATCTGTTTTATATATAGTAGTGTGTGTATGTTAATCCCAAACTCTTAATTTATCCCTCCCCCGTTTGCCTTTTGGTAACCATAAATGGGTTTTCTATGTCTGCGAGTCTGTTTCTGTTTTGTAACTTCATTTCTATCTTGTTTTTTTTTCTTTTTTCTACATAGAAATACTTTCATATGATCTTTTTCTCTGACTTACTTCACTTAGCATGAAAATCTCTAGGTCTGCTCATGTTACGGCAAATGGCATTATTTTATTTCTTCTATGGCTGAGTAAAAATCCACTGTATATGTGTACATCTTTATCCATTCTTCTGTTGATGGACATTAAGTTGCTTCCATGTCTTAGCTATTGAAAATAAGGTTACTGTGAAACATCAGGGTGCATATATCTTTGTGAATTAGAGTTTCCTCCAGATATATAGCCAGGGGTGAGATTCCTGGAACATCTGTTAGTCCTCTTTTTAGCTTTTTAAGGAACCTCCACAATGTTCTTCTGAGGACTAATTTGCTGACCCTGCTGGTTACCTTCTCATCATAACTACCCCCTCTTAGATCTTTTTCTTTGAATGACTATTCAAGCCGTGTTTCAGCGGTTCCCTGCTTCCTATAGAGATGCACTGTGCTTTCGCTTTGGCTTCTACGCAATCCATTTCAAATGCCTGGCATGCACCCACTCTTCCCTCACCTGGCCAGAGCTGAGATCCTCTTCCCTCTGTCTCCATGTCACCTTCTGTATTTTGCTACTCACTGCCACCTGTTTCACTGTCCCTGTACACGTTTCTCTCCCTCACAGGACCATGAGCACCTTAAGATCATGGGTCTTATCCCCATCATACCTGTACCCTGTGCAATTAGTCTAGGGCTTAGTTTAGGCTCTGTGTAATGCAAAAATGCATAAATGGGGCTTTTGTGGCTCATGAAATAGGCATCCTGACAAGGTCTGTGGTCTGTCATCAGATGCTTCCCTCCTGCACGTGACTGACCCGTTCTTCCCTTTACGCTCACGCTGCCCACATGTCTGCTGCCCACTCATCGTTTTGCTCCCACCTGACTTCAGCTTGCATATTGCCCATCAATACCCCTCCAGTCTCGCTCTGCATCTGACCTTTCAGCTTCAGCTCTACCACCAATAGTCTCATTCTCTGGGGATTCCTTAGTTCTCATTCATAAGACAGTAAGTGGCATTGGCCCACCTGACCTTTTAGCACCAGATCACATCAAGAGTAGATTGACGACTGTTCATTATTTCAATCAGTGCTGTCCAGAGGGCAGTGTTGTGTGTTTAACTCAAGGATATAGAGAGCTATGACCTTCAGCTTGAGATCTAAGCAAAGCAAGCTTAAGTCTAGAAAAATCCATGTTGGCCCATCAGGGCTAACTTGATCTGAGTTCAGGCCAACTTCCTACAGAGTACCAGATCACAATCCAGCCCGCAAATCCCAACTGAGGATGAGAATATTGTAAGTGAGCGTGAAGAGGAGAAATCCCCAGATAGGGCTGCCAGACACATCACTGGGTACATGGAGGCACCAGGCATGAAAATCGATTTCCCTAAAAGACCTCATTGATCAGAAGCCATTGGCTAGCACCATGAATGTCACCCAGGTGCCAGCCACATGGGCTATAGCCCTGGGACAAGCCTGTGCCACTCTGTCCTAAAGGGAATCAGATGTTCTAATCTCTGCTTTCCTAAAACAGCTCCCAGAGATGGATAGTGACAGCTCCTTCAAGCCCTGGTGAGGCTCTAGCCAAATGTGGACAGGACGCAGAGGTATGGATAGCAGAAACAGGATACGCCCAGTATGTCGCTTCTGCTCCCAGCCCAGGGAGCAAACTCAAAGATTGATTTAGAGAAGGCCCTTTGTAATAAATTGTTCCTTTCTTCACTCGCAGCAGGGGGGTCAGCTGCCGCCAGCTCTCTCAGGATGGAGAGCATAACTGTGGGTTTAGCTCGCAAGGAGAGCAGCTGGGCAGCCTCTCAGCAGCTTGAGAAGGGCTGCCAATTTGGGTCTGGGCTGTCCTTTGGTCTACTCTTTTTTTTCTCCCCCAGTGCTCTCATTATGCAATGTGTGGAATCTCGTGGTGTCTGGGAGAGAGTGTGCTGGACCAGAAGGACAGACTGGGTCTCCCAGTGTGTTCCTGGTTGTTCTGTACAAAGATTTGAGCTCCATTCTGCATCATGTCTTCTGTTAACCCCAGAGGACCCCGTGCCCTACCCCAGAGCTCACAGTCCAGACAGGGACAGACCAGAGAACAATCGTCATCCACTGTTGCAGGTACGATGGTAAGTAGTTAGAGCAGGGGGACCTACTTCAGAGCAGGGATGAGCTACAGCTGGAAGGCTTCCGGGAGGAGGGGATGCCTCAAGAGAGGATTGAAAGGTAAATGAAAGCAGGACCTGCAAGATGGAGAGAGCAAAATGGACAAAGGGCCAGCCACACATAGAAAATCATCCCTCTGACATTTATTCAGTCAGTCAGTATACAGTAGTATATATATAATATATATAGGAGCAGTGTGCTCTTCTGCTTTACTCAAGAGAACAATAATATGAAGAACAGCAGGAGAAAATTCTGGAACGATAGGCAGAGAGAGGTAGGTCATGCAAGTCTGTGAATGTCATCCTTCACCAAGAGTGTGCACAGATTGGGGAGTGTCAGTTGGATCCTCAGGCGAATAAGATGCGTGGACTATCCAAGGTTCAGCTTCCTCCACTGTGTGATGAGAGATGATTCAAAGTCCTACATTTGTTTTGCAGGGTGGCTGATGGTCTCGTTTACTCCTCATCAGTAAGTACTCGTTGAATGTACCATGTGTGCCAGAAATTGCAGGGAGACTGCAGGTGCAAAGATGAATAAGAAGGCATTATTACTGTCTTTTAGTGCCCGCTGTCTAGGGTGGAGGTGCCCACAGAAAGAGCTAATTCGCCAGTCAGTGAAGTTAGGGCAGAGGAGGGGCAGATGAGGAGAAAGAGTAAGGGTCCTAGCCTTGTGCTGGATCCTGGCAGATATTATGCTGCTTAGTCTTCCCAGAAGCCCTCTATGGTGAAATGGAAGGCACAGCTCTTGCGATCTTTCATCTCAGTGAATTGCAAATTTCACAGGAGATGGAGGCATGGGTCCAGCACTTTGGGTCAGGCTTACCTGCTTAACCAGTCAAGGCTGGAAAAGCGAACCCTTAAAAATATCCTACCCAACTCTTTCTTTTTATTCCAAGCACTTGCCTTTTCACTCTTTAAAAGAGAATATTCATTTGCTCTCTTGACTCTGATGAGAGCTTGATTTACAGGACTCATGAAGAACTACTTGAATATGCTTTTGAGGCTGGGTATTTGGGGGTAAAGGTAGTCTCATGCTGAGATACCTGTTGGCAGAATAATTCATGCACAGCACAGAAATGAATTTTTTTTAAAAAATTAGGAATTTGTTTCACGGAATATTCATCACATTCAAGGTTATGCTTGCATTATTTCCTTGTTTCATTGCAGACCAATTGTGAAACAGAATTGGGTTTTTGGATTCGAACGTGAAACACCATTTTAAGCAAAATTCCTTAATTAGCACCATCATTAATGATAATGGCAAATGAAGTGGCCTTTTTCATTCATGAATTTGATAATTCATGCAATCACTTGACAAATGTTTACTGAGCACCTCGCATACATTAGGCAATACTCTCATTTGAGGCATATGGTAATGAGGAAAACAGACAGGGCCCCTGCTTCAGAAGGATCTTAGCATTGACAGATAGAAGACAGTAAATGAATGAACAGACAATAAAACCATATAGGTAAATGATTGTGATTGACACATTTATTGTATGCAATAATATTATAGTTGATATGCTGTAGAAGTACAATATACTTTGAGAGTATAATGTAGCGAGACATAACCGAATCAGAATGTTTAGGAGAATTCCCCTTCAGGAGGCTGCCTTTAAGCTGAGCTCTGAAAGATGAAGAGATATGAGTGAGGTGAGGAAGAGGAAAATGCAGAGAACAGTGTATTAGAGAGTCCCATGGCAGAAAGAGACTTCCAAAGATTTGAAAAACAGCCAACACGGTTATTGAATAATCAAGAAACTGAAAACAAAGAGCACCGTGATTGGTGCCAAGTGAGCAAGGTGGCTGGGGGAATGAGACAAGGGAGAGCATCATCAAGGAAAACAGGATATTATAGGCAGACCCACAGAGTCCCTTGTCCCTGTGGCCAACTAGCCAGCAACCAGATCTAATGTCTCATGCTCAATTGCTACCCAGCCTTCAAGGCACAGCTTCAATACCACATCCATCTATTTTGGGAAATGGTACATTACACTTTCCTCCTTAGAGGGTCACAAGGGAGATTATGATATTTAGCACTCTGAGGAATCCTGTAACTGAGTCATACATTTGTCCCAGAATTTCCTAAACATATTAGACTACAGGAACATATGAGACACTGGTGTTCCCAGGAGCACAGTTGGGGAATTGCTCACTTAGTGAAGTGAGTTGTCCAAACCTGGACTGAATTCTGACTGTGATGTTTAACAGCTAAGTGCCTGTTCACAAACTGGTACACTGCTGTAAGCCACAGAGTCCTCACCTATAAGGTAGCAATGCCAATAGCTGTTTTAAAGGTTTTCTATAAAGATACAACAAATAACACACATAAAATCTCTGTTTCAATGACTGACACATAATAAGTGATCAAAAACATTAACTGGTTTCCATTCTTGTAGAGTAAAACAGATTAGGTCAAATTTTAGGGAATCTTTCCTCCATGCTGCTGCTGCTGCTACGTCGCTTCAGTCATGTCTGACTCTGTGTGACCCCATAGACAGGCAGCCCACCAGGCTTCCCTGTCCCTGGGATTCTCCAGGCAAGAACACTGGAGTGGGTTGCCATTTCCTTCTCCAATGTATGAAAGTGAAAAGTGAAAGTGAAGTCACTCAGTTGTGTCCAACTCTTAGCAACCCCATGGACTGCAGCCCACCAGGCTCCTCTGCCCATGGGATTTTCCAGGCAAGAGTACTGGAGTAGGGTGCCATAGCCTTCTCTGTCATTTCTCTATCAATCAACATCAAACAAGAAAATTTCTAAGAGCTAAAGAACGGGTATCTCTAGCTGAAATGATCCATCAAGTTCTGAGTTCAAGGCATGCAAAAAGACCTACATCAAATCACATTATCATGAAATTTCTGAACACTAACAATAAAAAGAATACTCCAAAGCTTTCAGAGCTAATAAAAGGTCACATACAAAGAGCCTGAAATCAAACTGATCTCACACTTCTCACTAAGATCAGAAGTTGGATGACAATGGAGAATTGCTTTCAAAATCCTGAAAGAAAATTATTAATTTAAAATTAGAAATTTATACTCAGCTAAACAATAACATGTTTTTTGTTGCTTAATCACTCAGTTGTATCCAATTCTTTGTGACCCCATGAAATGTAGCACATTAGGCTTCCCTGTCCTTCACCATCTCCCAGAGCTTGCTCAAATTCTTGTCCATTGAGTTGATGATACCATCCAACCATCTCATCCTGTCACCCCCTTCTCCTCCTGCCCTCAATCTTTCCCAGCATCAAGGTCTTTTCCAATGAGTCAGCTCTTTGTATCAGGTGGCCAAAGTATCACATAAGTTTAACTGAGTAATAAGACAATCAAAGACTCAAGATGCTTTATAGCTCATATACTCTTTCTTAGGAGAGTAATTTGAAAGTGAATCACAACATAGGAAGTTGTGGGCTACAGGAAATGAGACATCAACACAAAAGAGACACAAAAGGACTTCCCAGGATGATAATCAGAAGACGACCCCATGCATCAGCTGTGCACCCCTGGAAAGCAGCCAGTTCACACGGGAACAGAAGGACAGGTGGCTCCAGAGGGATAATCTCTAGGGAAAAGAAAAAACCAAAAGCTAGAATTGATAAGTTTGAGTTTATAGAAAAATTCCTGATAAATACCCAGATTTGGAAACATATAGGGAAAATTGGAGTAGAAGAAAGTATGGAAATAAAAAATAAAAGCAATTTATTATCTTTTAAAAGCCAAAATATAACATATTTAAGTACTTAGGGATCAATGTACACACCACTGTGCTGGTGGTATGGAAAGGAGGCAAAGGGAAATAGCATGTCCTCATCTACCACTCAAGGCAGTCAACAACTCGAACTGATCAATCAAGAAATGCCAGCAAGAAGGATGAGGGAAAGGGATAGCTAGGGAGTTTGGGATGGGCATGTACACACTGCTGTATTTTAAATGAACAACCAACAAAGACCTACTGTATAGAAACTCTTTTTTTTATTAATTTAAAACTTTATTCTATTTTACTAGAAACTCTGTATTTCTACAGTATAGCAGGGAACTCAGTGTTACGTGGCACCCGGGGTGGGAGGGGAGTTTGGATGAAAATGGATACATGTATATGTATTACTGAGTCCCTTTGCTGTCCGCCTGAAACTATCACATTTTTAATTGGCTATACTTCAATACAAAATGAAAAGTTTAATTTAAAAGCATAGCCATATAAACATATGATTTAGTAACATGGAGAACAATGTTAGGAGCAACCAAGTATGACCGAGGGATTGGTGTTTTCTAAGGCATGTATTTTACACTGTGTGGCTTTTAAAAAGATGTACTTTGATTAAAATGAAACTTAATCTTAAAAGAACACCAGACCATAGCTATACAATGATTAAACTTTCATAAAGATTATGTGTACCCATGGGCTTGGAAACCTAAAGAACACATAGCAAGTGAAAAGAATTTGATTTGTTAGGCTAATAGTATCTAAAGATGCGAAGGTCCTATGCACAGAAGTCAAACTAACCTATTAGAAGCTATGGACTATGACACAGCATCTTTTCGAAACTTGCTTCTTCCTTCTATAAAACTAGAATAAAACAGACTCTGTTTCATAGGAATGTTATTGGGATTATATCAGAGAATACACATTAAGTTCTTGGCACAGGATTTGGACCATATGATCACTGACTGGTGGTCACTTTTAAGATGGAAAAAATGAAAGAAGAGAGAGAGGGAGATTTTGTTCAGTCTAAATCTACACAGCCCTGGAGCGTGTCTTCTGGGCAGGCTGTCCTCTTAGTGACCACCTACTTAAAGGGACTTTGTCAGGGTTGACAGGCTCAATTTAATATACATTAAAAAGAACTTAGCTTGTTCCCTGTGTTCCGAAAAGGCTGTCAGTGACCGAGAGAGTGGGTCAGCTTCCCTGCAAGGTTAAAAGACTTCTCAAGGAAAACACTCCCATGGTCTAGCACCTCCCTAATCATTCCCTTTTGTTTTTTAGAGCATCCAAGTTCTCACTTGGAAATGCTTTTTGCCACACAGACACATCCTTGAAGGCTCAGATCCTACCAGGTGAGTTATTCTCCAGAAATAATTAGGCCTTTCCCAGGCAGGGTTCAAACTTCCTCCTCTAGAGGTCCATGTTTCGCACTGCCTTCTATGTACTCAGAGTGGCTAACGGGGACCAGGCATTTATAACCCAAGGAGCAGTTCCCCCTCCGTGAATTCTGTTGTATTTGCTTGTATAAAGCAGACTACAGCACAGACGGAGAGAGCCTGGTAGAGCAGAAAACCATGGAGAGCGGAAATCCACACCTGGCCAGAGAGGTTTTGAAGTCAAGATTCAGTGCTGGGTTTGGGGCATCGCTACTGCTGCTGCTGCTGCTGCTGAGTCACTTCAGTCGTGTCCAACTCTCAGCGACCCCATGGACTGCAGCCCACCAGGCTCCTCCATCCATAGGATTTTCCAGGCGAGAGTACTGGAGTCGGTGCCATTTTGTCCTATGCAAATACCATTTCACCTGGCTTTCAAACAGGGCAGCCTGGGCAGGTGGGAGGAATTTATAGGTGTGACCCCAACCTCTTCACTTCTTAATTCATCCTTTGTACACTTGACTCTCAGCTTTATCATCTGTACAAATAGGATAATTGTATAATTGGTCCTTGTCCTGATGACCTCATTGGTCAGGCTCACCAACGTGGATCTGAAACATAGAAAAGCTAAGCGCAAGGAACAATAGTCATAGCCAAAGAGCAGATAGCAGCAACCTTCTTCCCAGGCCTTGACTTGGCTCAGACTCCCGTATCTCATATCAAGGAGAGCCAGGCACAACAGGGCTAGTCACTGGTAGCAAACCCAGGCTCACCTAGAACCACCTTCCTGGTGATTAGCTTTGATGTGACCTTGCTGCACACATCTCCCTGACTCTCATTCCCTGACTTTGTGCCCTGGTTCCCTGTAGCTGCTCTCTCCTTGTTTACCAAGCCAACTCAACTCCATCTCTCACTGTATGATGCTCAAGTCTGGACTGACAGCCTCTGGATTGGGGCAGCAGCTACCTCTCCAAGTTAAAGACATTTCTCCCATCCCTTTGGTGAGTTACTGCCCAGGCCAGAGGATGGGAGCATGGTCGTAGGTACCAGGTGGAGACCTGTAGCTCCTTCTGTCCATTCATTGCTGCCCTTGAGAGTTTTATGGCTCACCCTTGGTGGCTCCTGCCAACTTGCCAGCTCACAATGTCAAAGGAACGTTTTCTTTCTCAGGGCTCCTTCTTTTGTTTTCAGAGTGGTCTCCCTATGACCAGTTATTGATTAAAAGTGGATGAGAATGGGGACGAAGGGAGGAAGGGAAATCGAGGGTGGTTTAGTGGAAGGATGAAGATGAAAGAGAAAGGAACATGAAGGATAAGGAGACTGGAAAGGGAAAACAGAAGCAGAAGGCAGGGAGGGAACGAGGAGGAAGGAGGAGCAGACAGATGAGTGTGTCTGTCTTGCCTGGCAGTCTCTGTGCCACAGAGTCTGCAGCTGCGATGCGACACTGGGACAGAATGTGACAATCCTTGGCTTCAGCTCAGACCTGAGATCTAATCCTGTTCCAGCAAGTCTTTGTACAAAGGGGCAGAGTACACTGAACCTTGCAGTCTTCAGCTATAAAACCAGAATAACACCACCTGCTGTACAGGATGGAAGGTAATGTGTGGAAAGCAGGGGCACAGTGCCCAGCACACAGGAAGCGCTCAGTAAATGGTCATTATTATGAGGCGTTTTAACCCTGCAGGGTGAGGCTGTTGTACTGAGTATAGTGCTCTGTAGCTCTCTAGAACCCCAGGATGCTGCTGTTGACTGCTGCTCAGGAACAGTGTGGTTTCAACCTGTTCTACCCATTGTATCCATTGTACCCATTGTATCCTCTTTGGTCAACAGACTCTGCCCTCCAATCAATTTTCCTCCTTTGCTTCAGCTCTTTTCATTAGTTATCTTAGAGTTTCTCAGTGGAGGGAGGGGGAACATTTTAAAAATCCTGCAAGCTTTTGAATTAACACTTGAAAGGCTTCATAAATTCATAAGCCAAACCATCACAGGAAGTGCCACCATCTTGGAAGACGTGATCTTGGAACATCTGTCTCTCATCCACATGAGCACACAACCCTATGCTTGGACAAGGCCTGGGTGCCCTGGAGACCATGTGCACACCCACAAATAGATATGACACCCATAGCTCCAATCCCACTGTGCCCACCCCATCCTCCAAGGAGCCTTTCAAATTTGTAGCTCCTCTGTGCAGTTAAGTGTATTAGATCAGCTACTGTAACTGAGTTCAGTTCAATTTCTCACTTCAGACTTGGAAAATTGTGTGTAAGGAAAGATTCACATGCCTTTTTAATCAGCCAGAGTTGACAGGAGAAAGGGAAAAACAGAAAACTTCTGATCACTCAACCATTAAACAAATGTCCGTGACAACACCACTCTAATTACTAGATTACTGCGTGCTTCTGGTATTTTTAAAAATGACACCCTAAGTCAGCAGGTGTCCACACTCCAGAAAGCAATGGCTTCTCCCTTTCTCCCCCTTCACTTCTGCACAGGCTGCTTGGGTGCCAGCCTTAGAGGAGACTGGCTCTGGAGTGGGCAGTGTGCCCTGACACATAATACGAGTTGTTCTGAGCACATTTTGTGAGCTCCCACCACAAGGTTCCATGCATTTTATTACTATCAACTCCTCTACTCTTTCATTCTTCTTCTGATGCATTTATGTGATTCCCTAGAGGGGAGGGATGGGGGTGAGAAGAGAGGCTCAAGAAGGAAGGAATATATGTATAATTATGCCTGATTTTCATTGTTGTACAGCAGAAACCAATATACATTATAAAGCAACTCTCCCATAAAAAAATAAAGTAAAAATATATATATATAATACACAGGAAGAGTTACTTGAAGCACTATTCACAATATCCGAAAGGTGGAAACATTCCAAGAAGAATGAATAAACAAATTGTGGTATATCCATACAATGGAATATCATTCAGCCATGAAAAAGGAATGAAGTTCTGACCCATCCTATAATATGGATGAACTGAAAACAGGATGCTAAGTGAAAGAAAACAGACACAAAAGGAAAGACATTATAAGATTTAATTTATATGAAATAGCTAGAATAGATAAATTCAGAGAGACGGAGGTAGATTAGAGGTTACCAGTGGCTAAGGAAAGGGTAAACAGGGAGTCCTGGTTCAATATGTGCAGAGGTGGTTTTTTTTTGGAATGATGAAAAAAATTTTGGAATTAGAAATTGGTTCAGCTGTACAATGTAAATGGAATTAAGGCCACTGAACTGTACTCTTTAAAAATGGTTAAATTTTTAAATGATTAAAACAATTAACATTTTATGTTGTATGTATTTTACCACAGTAGAGATATAAATAGTTAAATCCAAAAAAAAAAAATAGAAAATGAAGCTCATTTAAGCCACAATGTCAATGAGGATTCTACTGGATGTACATGATAGAAAGCCCAGTATAGCTGGTTATCTAAAGGAGGGGACTGATTGGTTCACTGAAACTGAGCAGACTAGGGGCAGGACTGAGTCTGGGACTGTGCCCAGCCTCTGCTGACCCACTTGCTACCCTTCCTCTCCCTGCCCTCTGTCCCTGGAGCCAGTGCTACCTGAGCCACATCCAAGAGCCACAGTCTCTGGCTGCCAGGATAGTAACTGGAAAAGCCAGAGGAAGTCTGAAGGCAGGGAACAAAGGGCGGCCAAGGCATTTATTCCTCTGGCTGCCCCCGCAGGGTCATCCCGGGTTGGGTGTGTCCCTCAGTTTGAGGCCATGTTTCCCTCTAGGTGACCCTCTCCTTGCGGGTTCTGGAAACTCCTCCCTGCTACATCCCCGTGGACCTAGAAGTGGTAGCAGTTCACCATGACTGGCCCTGGGTCCCTGGAGGATGTTGGCCCTGGGTGGTTGGGCACACTGCCCCTCCGCCTACAGTGAATGGTCCCTTTCATAAACCTTGTGCATGTTCTCACCTTTCAAGTAAACCGTCTCTTCCCTGTTGGACTGTGACTCTACCGAGATCTCTAACGTGGCTTTTCTGTTGGAAACTTGACTCTCCATCTCTTGATCCATCTCTTGCTAATTGACTTTAGTCTTAAGTTTCAGGCGTGCAGTAACAGCCATGGCTCCAGGGTTCCCTTAGTTTCAGGACCTTGAGAAAAATAAATTCTCATTCCACAAAGGATTACCAAAATTCTCCTTTCCTCTCAGTGGCTCTGAACGTGCAACGTGCCCTTTCCTGAGCCCATGACAGTGGCTGGAGGAAGTCTCTTTTTCGACTAACTTGAGTCCCAAGCTCCATCCTCTGTGAAGAGTTCTGTAGAGGAGTCAAGGGGCCTTTACTGTGATATGGTGATTTACAAGAAATATGTACTTGGTCTTTGCCCTTGTTTTTGGCACAGAGCTCCTAAAACCCTTGGAATTTCTGAATTAATAGGAGTGATTAAGTTGTCTTTTGTTATGTTAATGAGGTGACTTTTGGTCTGAACCTAGGGCTGGCTTGCCAGAAGAATCAACCTTGTGATTAGAGAGCTGGCACCTCCAGTCTTAACCCCCTGCCTGACCTCCTGGGGGCAGAGCAGAGAGGGGTTCAAAGTTGAATTAATAGTCAGTGGTGTAGAACTTCCCTGGTGGTCCAGTAGTTAAGAGACTGCACTTTCAAAGCAGTGGACATGGGTTTGATCCCTGGTCAGGGAAGTTCCACATGTTGTGGGGTGAGGCAAAAATAAAAAAAGAAGTCAAAACCTAATGATTGAATCTGTCATGCCTATGTAACTAAACCTCTGTGAAGACTCTAAAGGACTGGGTTCAGGGAGCTTCCAGGGTGGTGACAGCCCAGGGGTTTGGGGACAGAGTTGATCAGAGAGAAAAGAAAAGCTTGGTGCCCTTTCCCACACCTTGTCTTAAGTGTGCTGTGCTTAGTCACTCGGTCATGTCCAACTCTTTGTGACCCCATGGACTGTAGCCCACCATGGAGATTCTCTGTCCATGGACACTGGAGTGAGTTGCCATGCCCTCCTCCAGGGGATCTTCCCAACCTAGGGAACAAACCCAGGTCTCCTGCATTGCAGGCAGATTCTTTACCAGCTGAACTACCAGGGAAGCTCATCTTGTCTTATACCCCTCTTCCAACGGGTTGTTTTTTAGTTACATCCTTTAAATAAGAAACCAGTAATCTAGTAAGTAAAGTGATTCCCTGAGTTACTGTGAACAACTCTAGCAAATTAATCAAATCCAAAGAGGGGCTCATTGGAAATTCCAATCTAATCAGTCAGTCAGAAGCACAGGTGACAAACTGGACAGGACTCTGCCCTCTACCGGTAAAAACTGATGCTATTTCTGGGTACATAGTGCCCAACTGAGTCGAATTATAGGACACTTAGCTGGTGCTGGGAAACTGCTTAGAGAAAAAGGAGAGGAAAAACATATATATTATAGTTTAGGTGAAGAACCCACCTGCCAATGCAAGCAATGCCGGGGGTGAAAGTTCTATGCCTGGGTTGGGAAGACCCCCTGCAGAAGGAAATGCAACCCACTCCAGCATTCTTGCCATGAAAATCCCATGACCAGAGGAGCCTGTTGGACTACAGTCCATGGGGTCACAAAGACTTGAACATTAACTGAGTCGAATTATAGGACCTTAGCTGGTGCTGGGAAACTGCTTAGAGAAAAAGGAGAGGAAAAACATATATATTATAGTTTAGGTGAAGAACCCACCTGCCAATGCAAGCAATGCCGGGGGTGAAAGTTCTATGCCTGGGTTGGGAAGACCCCCTGCAGAAGGAAATGCAACCCACTCCAGCATTCTTGCCATGAAAATCCCATGACCAGAGGAGCCTGTTGGACTACAGTCCATGGGGTCACAAAGACTTGAACATGACTGAGCATATATATGCACACAGAGAGTATTAGTTACCAAAAGAGTAAATGAAAGCTGCTTGGAAAAAACATGTTCGCACAGCAGTCACTTTCCTGAGGTCTCACATCACTAGGAACTCATCTTTCTTGCCTGACTCCGAGCCCCAGCTCTCCTCAGTACTCTCCATTCTTACCTCCACCTCTTCTCCCAGACAGACCTTCTGCCAGGAAGCTGGGACTAGGCTCAGGACAGAGTCTTCTGCAAGCATTAGAGCAGAAGTGATCCCAAGAGCCACATCAGACAGGAGAAGGGGCAGCCCACGCTGGGACAGAGAAGGAGGATGGCATGAAAGACGGCAAGTCCAAGCTTGATCGGCTCTGTCACTTTCTACCTCCCCAGACGCAGTAAACCACGACCAGGCTTCTGCGACAGAAGATGGGCAGATTAGACAAGCTGGGTTTAAGGGCCAGCCCAGGAAGGAACCAGTGTGGCAGGAACATGGGGGAGAAGTTGAGTCTGGCAGGCTAAGTGTGCCCTCTGAAAGCCAGGACAACAATTGGCTTTCAGAGCACAACATCAGAGTAACCAGGGATGACCCTGCCTGGGGAGTCCAGGAAAGCCAGCAGGTCATGTATCAATTCCCCCAAAGGGAGCAATTTGCCCGGAAGACCAAGCTTGAAAACAGATCCCAGAATAGTTACAATATTGACTGTAATGGAACTAATCAGGCTCTATTAGAAGTCTTTCAGAAAATATTTATTGAGCTTTAGTCTTGGCACTAAGTATAGAGTGAGTGAATGAGAAAACAGGGTAAATGATCTTTCAGACCTATCCCATCCCTAAAATGCCATAAAAATCCTTTAGGTGCTAAAGCACAGTTGGGCCGTTTGAGGAATCAGGGCACTGAAAGAAGTACCAGTCTTGACCAGGAAAGGCTTCTTAGAGAAGATGATGCTGTAACTTTCGGAACATCACTACTGGTACCATCTTTATCTGGCACTTTCATACAGGACTCTTGATTTGGTTGTTGTTAGTGGCAAGAACCTGATACCTAAAGGCAAACTTACAGATCCAAGGGCTCAGCAGACATCCAGAACATTCCTGATTTCAAGGAAGAAAGGAGCTCGTTAGGTCTTTTTCATTGTACCCCTCTTTTTTTATTATTATAAGAGAATTATATAATCATTAGGAACAATTAGAAAATTCAAGTAAATTTTATCCCATCCAAGAGTCAACCGCTGATAATATGTGGGCACGTTCTTCCCAGAATGTTTCTTAGTATTTCATATTATTATTGAATTTACTTTCCAAGATTTGTTCTGCTTGATTTCGCTTGACATTACATCATGAGCATTTACCCATGCCATGAAAATACCTTCATAAACATCCTCTTAAATTGCTACAGAATGTTCCATCCCATACAGATGGGTCATAATTTACATAACCAATCCCAGATCAGACATTTAGATTATTTACTATAATAATAAGCAGCCCTGTAATAAACATGCATGTATATAAAGTTTCTATTTGCATTTCTGATCAGGTCCTTAGGCCACATGAGGAAGAGAGATTATTGGTCAAACGACCTGAGCAGTTTTCAAGCTCTGACTGTTCAAGGCCAGGTTATTTTCCAAGTGATGTTGCCCCAGTGTAAATTTCACCAACAGAGCACGTGGAATTGGTCTTTCTGCACTGGTCACTCTATCTTTATTTTCTCTTTCATTTACCCTGCTATCCCTCTGTCTTCATCTAAACCTATCTTCTGGATCAAAGAGACCTGGGGAGGGAATGAAAAGAAGGCTAGACTAATTGCATTTAACCCCTTCTCTTTCTACCCAGCAAGGAAAACAAAGCCACCTTAGGCCCTGGATTTTAATTAGCCTCATAGCAGCAGGAATCTGATCCCTAAAGTTAGTCACTGCTCTGAGCTCAATGTCAGAACCCCTAGGAAGAAAAGAAAAAGAATGTACAGGTTATTTATAGTAGTTCAGTTTGATCAAAAATGGTCTGAGGCAATAAGGTATGGTCTTAACCTTTTGGACAATGAGGTCACATGACTTTCTTTAACCCAGGACCTAAGAATGAAAAAGCCCATTAGACATACAGAAGCATATTCAACTGGCCTTCCTAGAGCTTGCTTCAGGAGAACATATCCTCAGTGACATATGGCAGTTTAGGTCCTGGTACAAGCCTACATAGCCAAGGACCAGGATGTGAAAAAGTAAAAGTGGCTCAGTTGTATCCAACTCTTTGTGACCCCATGGAATGTAGCTCAGCAGGCTCCTCTGTCCGTGGAATACTAGAGTAGGTAGCCATTCCCTTTTCCAGGGGAATCTTCTTGACCCAGAGACTGAACCTAGGTCTCCTGCATTGCAAGTGTATTTTTTACCCCGAGCCACCAGGGAAGCCCAGAAGAAGAAACTTATATCCAGCTCAGACAAACATCCTGATCAAATGGATTAGAATCTGGGAATTATAATCAAGAGAACCAGAACTTAGAAGGGAGGCAGGAGGCTGGTGGAGTAGAGAAGTCTCGGAATGGTTTGGAATGGTTTACAAATGAAGGGCTGTGGGAAGGAATGTTACCACGTGTTCAGTGGTAGAGGCAACGTGAGAACCAGGCTCACTAAACTTTCATCCAGTGCTCTTTCTGCTAGAACATTCTGCCTATAATTTGTTCAGAGAGTTTGTTGATTCAGTTCTCATGGAAACATAGCCAAAACAAGGGCCAAGTTGTCTGGACAGAACAGTGCCCTAGAAAGATGTTACCTAATGGGTTAAACCTCTCTTCCTCTCTAAAAGCTGCTTTGTCTAGCAGAGATGCAAGGATTTTCACACTTATGGGTTATTTTTCTGCAGTGAAATTCCACGCCCCCTTGGAGCCCCACCAATTGGATTGGTGACTCTCTTCTCCAGAGCTCCCATCCCCGATTCACATACACGCTTCTGAAAGAAAACCACATCCAGTCTAGACCAGGCAAGATGGCTGGCTTGTGTTTCATCTCAAGAATGTTAGAACAAAGTGGATCTGTTTCATGCAAAGTGATCACAAAGACTGGAAGCCCCACAGAAGTATGATACAACTCTCAGAGCCCAGGCGCGGCAGCTCTGCAGCTACTCACAGTTTCCTGTCTGAATTTTCTCATCTTTACATTGCATAGAAGACCCCAGTTCTTTGGGAGCCACTGTTGGCATCAGTTGAGATCATGCAAGTGAAAGTATTCTGTAAACTCTGAAACACTCCCCCAGTGTAAGCTGCATGTTTTTTTCTTTTTACCAAGTAAGAGGGTACTAAGCTGGGGGAGGAATAGTAGCCTTCAAGGCAAACAACAACACTCAGCTGCCCTCTCCCAGCCCAGGTCTGAGAATCTTCCTGAGCCATTTGTGGCAGCTGATTCCTTAGAGCAGATTCATTTTCTTTCTCTCTTTTTTTTTCCAACAATTTTTTGTTAAAGCATAGAATTCTTACTTATAAACAAATATTTCATGGGGCCCCCACTCCAAGTCTGAAATTGATAATGGTAGTATTGGTTTGGTTAGACTGAGGCTAGATGGTAGGGGAGATAGGACATAGTCTTGTCTTTATTTTTAACTCCTTAGCTGCCAACTCACAAAAACTGATATATTTATCCATTTATTCAGAAGACATTTATTAACACTGCTAAAGATTTAGATCCTGGCAGGTCTAAATCCACTTCCCACCCTCAAGGGATCAGAAGGATGGCTGCTGACCGGGTACCTCCACTTAAGTTAAAGTAAAACACTCCACTAGCCTGTGAGGTCTTCTGTTACACTTTCAGCCAATTAGTACTTTGTCATACATTCATTCTTTCATTTAGTCATCTAATTATGCAAAAGGAAAAAAAGAAGATTCTTTAAGAGAAGTCAAGGTTCCCGAGAATAGCACAAAGCAAGTAGGTATAAAAGACAGAGCTTAGTGTTCGAAGTCAGACAAATCTGCTTCCAGACTTGTATCTACTCCTTATTGTCTGAATGGTCCTGAGAAAATCTCTTAATGGTTCCAGGCCTTAGTTCCCTCAGTTGTAAGATGAGACTAGCAATACACACTACTCAGGATCACACAATATGTAAGATAGTGTAACCCCCTACCACTTAGCCACATTTCAGGGGACATCCTCAAAAAGCATCCCAAATAAGTATGTTTGGTCTGTTAATGTCTGTCTCACCAATTAAACTGTAACCTGCAAGAGAGCAGGAGCTAGACTTGGTTTGTTCATTGTAGATTCCCTAGAACTTAGTATACCTTGCTGCTGCTGCTGCTGCTAAGTCGCTTTAGTCGTGTCTGAATCTGTGCAACCCCAGAGAAGGCAGCCCACTAGTCTTACCCCGTCCCTGGGATTCTCCAGGCAAGAACACTGGAGTAGGTTGCCATTGCCTTCTCCAATGCATGAAAGTGAAAGTGAAGCCGCTCAGTTGTGTCTGACCCTCAGCGACCCCATGGACTGCAGCCTTCCAGGCTCCTCTGTCCATGGAATTTTCCAGGCAAGAGTACTCGCATGCAGTATATTCCACAGATATTGAAGGAATGAATGAAGGGCTTAAAATGATCTGGGGACCATGCTAAGCATTTTGCCTGCATCAGCTGAGTAAATCCTCATGTACCCTTTATCATAATCACCATTCTGTACGGATGAGGAAACTAAGACTCATGGCTGCTGTTATTCAGTGGCTAAGTCATATCCAACTCTGTGACCTCGTGGACGGCAGCATGCCAGGTCTCCCTGTCCTTCACTGTAATTGTCTTGGTGTAATAAATACAGCTAGAAACAGGCTGAAGCTGACCTAAGAACCCAGATCCTTCTGCTCCTGAAGCTTTGCCTTCACCAGCCCATATAAATGACTGTTGCTGGAGAACCAGAGAGGCCTGTGTGGGTCAGCCATTGCTCAGAGAGTATTTCTCCAGTACTTGGAGAAGGACACAGATGACCCAGGAGAAGTACAAGAGGAAGGACAAGTTGGGGGCCAAAAAAACAGAGATACGTAGAAACCATCACATGGTCAAGGGCTCCATGGAGTACAGACACTGAAGGAGATAGGCAGCCCAGACCACCTACCCAAGGATGTAGAATTTGTCTCTGGGAATTGAGGAGCCCTGGAAGGGCTTGCACCAGGACAGAGCCAGCACAGTACTGGGGAAGAGCACCATGGCAGCAGAAGGGAGGATGGATGGAAAGAAAGGGCAGAAGCCCTGCGCTAGGGTGAAGCTACCAAGTCAACGTTGCCCACTGCCGCCCACTAGCTGGGTGAGCTTGGATAAGTGAGTGCCCCTCTCCGAGTTTCAACTTTCTCATTTGTTTAGAGGGGATAATGCAGTATCCACTTCACAGGTCTGCTGCTGTGATGGGCAAGTGGGAAGAGGAGGCATAAACAGCATCTGACACTCACTAAGCTGTTTTCATTATGGACTTTGAGGTGGTGTGTGGTGGTTGTCTCTCAGTTGGGTCTGACTCTTTTGTGTCACGTGGACTGTAATTTGTCAGGCTCCTCTGTCTATGGAATTTTCCAGGCAAGAAACTGGAGTGGGTTACCCTTTCCTTCTCCCAGGGATCTTCCTGATCCAGGGATCAAACTTGAGTCTCCTGCCCTGCAGGGATTCTTTACCACTTGACCCACCAGGGAAGCACTACACAGAGGCAGAGAGAGAGACTTCTTAGTGAGAGCATTTCAGAAGCACAGCTACAAAGTGTGGCTACCTTGCCCAGAAGAGGAATAAGAGAAAAAGAAATCGTCAAAGGGTCCTGGGTGTCCGCAGAATGGCAATGTCATTAGGATGCCAAGTGCGATATCCCTGCCCTCCCAGAACCCTGGGCCATGTCCAGAAAGCCCCTCCCTCACCCTGCTCCCCTGTGGCCAGGTGCTAGGTACTTCGAAACACTGCTGACTTCTCCAGACCAGCCAGAGCAGGAACAGTGCTTTTGTGCTTTGGATTTCTGCAATAACATGGAGAGAATTCAATAAAAGCCTCATGTTATTTTTCTACTCCTATTTGTAATGATTATTAATCATAACTAATATTTGTATAGTACATTACAGCTTACAGAACATTTTCATCTATATTGTTGTATCAGGGATAAAGGAAATTTCATCAAACACAACCAGCTTATTGAACAGTCTGCGCTCAGCAGGGCACAAACACAAACAGTTTCTGTTTTTCTCTCTCTCTAATCCTTTCCTTCAACCAAGTTGTCACATGTCCATTTCCCAGCCCTTAATGACAAGTTCAGCAAATTCCTGATTTTTCTGGTGGCTTTGCGGTCTAAAAATGTCATCAGCTAATATGAAACTTCAATCTCATATCATATTTAAATGCTCACCCCATCTTCTCTCTGCATGGGCCAGCCGGGCTCCTGCCTAAGTAACTTGGTAGGCGGCAGGTCCACACTCCTATAGGTTAAGGGAGGGAATACCAGGTGGGATGAAGCCAGTTTCTCCTGCATAGCTGGTTTCTGTATTGTCATCTTCACCTTGAGCTTCTCAGGCAAGCATGTCTACTGAATGGTGGGGATCCCAGCCCTGGCTCTCTTGTGGGCACACAGGAGGGTTCTTTAGGGAGCCTGGCGAGGGCAGCAGATTCTTCTAGCATTTGGCTCTGTGATGTCAGGATGTTCACACCTTAGCCAACTTCTTCCAGACCTCCCTGCTCCCAGCTCTTCTCCAGCATGGCCCATCCCACAGCCTCTCACAGCAGGGTGCTCACAGAAGCTTCTTTCACTCTACTAACGACTCACAGTGGGAGGATTTCCCCGTCTCCTAGCCTTCTGCTTAAACAGCTCTCAAGAGGAGGGGAAGAGGGCAGACTGGCCTGCATGACCACTGATCAATCTTTCCTTAGAACATGGTTCCCTCACCGCATTATTCCCAGCTTTCCATTCTGGGAGCACAGTGTCCCCTCTCCAGCCAGTGTTGTGGCCTTTCCCCCTCACCCTTTCGCAGGATCAGCCCCAAGGCCTTCCTTTGCTGGGAAAAGCCAGGGAAAGCAGGAACAGAAGGAAATGGAGACTAGAAAGCTTACACAGGTTGGTTTTTAAGAGAAGTCCTGGGCGTGATGGGTGTCCAGAACGAGAAAGTGGAAACTGCAGTGAGTGAAAGTCTATGGAGTCACTTTCTCCACAGACTGGTGGAGAAAGCAATGTTCTAATAAACGTTCGTGTGTCTTATGAACATACTCTATACTTAATGTATTTGAGACAGTCTGTAGTAAAAAGTTAAACTTTTTATCAATTTTTTAAATTAGAGTATAACTTATTTATAAAGTATTAGTTTCAGGTATACAGCAAAGTGATTCAGTTATATATATATATATATATATATATATATATAAATACGTATATTCTTTTTCAGACTCTTGTCCCATATAGGTTATTACAAAATATTGATATAGTCCCCTGTGCTACACAGTAGGTTCTTGTTGTCTGTTATATATAGTACTGTATCTGTGTTAATCTCAAGTTCCTAATTTATCCCTTCCCTCCCTGTTTCCCCTTTGGTAACCATAAGTTTATTTTCTATGTCTGTGAGTCTATTACTATTTTATAAATATGTTCGTTTGTATATATATATATATTTTTTTTTAGATTCTACATATAAGTAATATCATATATTTGTCTTGTTCACTTATCAACTATTTTTAATGCATTTTGGAAATATGACACTAATATGGGGTTGGCTTTCAGACAAACCATAACTCAGAAAAGTTTGTGTGATCATTTCCTAGTTTTAAAATGTGAAAATTGAGACATGGAGAAGTTAAGAGAATTTCCTAGAATCATAAGTTAATAAGAGGTAGATTCCAGACTCCAATGCTGATCTAAATTTAATTACCAAAATTATTCTATATAGTACTGTGACCATT
>SJYC01108069.1:0-25861 GCA_006408675.1 Madoqua kirkii
TGTTCACTTATCAACTATTTTTAATGCATTTTGGAAATATGACACTAATATGGGGTTGGCTTTCAGACAAACCATAACTCAGAAAAGTTTGTGTGATCATTTCCTAGTTTTAAAATGTGAAAATTGAGACATGGAGAAGTTAAGAGAATTTCCTAGAATCATAAGTTAATAAGAGGTAGATTCCAGACTCCAATGCTGATCTAAATTTAATTACCAAAATTATTCTATATAGTACTGTGACCATTATAACACTGTTATCAATATTGAAGCAAATACGGGGCTCATAAATAAATTCTATCATAATCAGAACTGCTCAGGGGTAAAATACTTCTAAAAACGGTAAGAATGTTTACAGGCTAGTGATGTAGGTGCCCTCAGATCCATTTCTGAACTTGGGAACGTCCTGAAAGTCACTGTGAGAAGCAAGCAGTCAGTACCCTTCCTAGCAGTGTCCTGTAGCCACGCCCTACAGCCACTCACAATTCCAGCTCAAAGAGCCCATTCACAGGTACTAGGACCAGGCCTTTGCCCCTGGCAGGATGACTCCCAGGAGACAAGGAGCCATTTCTATGGAAAGTGAAATCTCAAAGTGCATCTCTAAGTATCAATACAGGCACCTGGAAGAGGGGGGAGGGAAGACGCTGGTCTTGAAGTCCACGCCAGCCCACAGTGGGAACAAATGAAGATGATACAATAATAACATACTTGCAAGAAAATAAAGCAATCAAGAGCTTAACAAAATAGCCCAACTATGAAGAAGCTTTAGAAGCCAACATCCTGACCTTGAGCCCAGGACATGGGGTTA
Source organism: Madoqua kirkii (assembly GCA_006408675.1). Taxonomy (NCBI): domain Eukaryota; kingdom Metazoa; phylum Chordata; class Mammalia; order Artiodactyla; family Bovidae; genus Madoqua; species Madoqua kirkii. The sequence goes on from SJYC01108069.1 coordinate 806, forward strand.
GAAGTGTGTTGATGTTGTTCACTCTTCCAGGCCAACATTTATGACTTTGTAGAGGTTATGTACCCAAAATGCTGGTATAGTTTGGCCAAAACAAGACAAGGCTCTGGACTGGAGAAAATCCTAATGCAACATGGAATCCTGTCTCAGTGTCGAGGAAACACTCAGATCGCCTCACCAGGATGAAAGGAGGTTCACCCAGTGCTTCTTTATTTCCTGATTTCATTTCTTACTAAAACAACAGAATTCCTTGGCTATATTATACATATTTGCTGCTGTTTAGTCTCTCAGTCATGTCTGACTCTTTGAGATCCCGTGGACTGTAGCCCTCCAGGTTCCTTTCTCCAGGTAAGAATACTGGAGTGGGTAGCTGTTCCTTCTCCAGGGGATCTTCCTGACCCAGGGATCAAACATAGGCCCATGACTAAAAAGTATACAAATATATTCACATGTACAACTCACAAAGTGACTGCTTCTATCGTTCGTTTGTTTTGTCTTTCATTGGCTATACTCTATGCCAGGCACTTTACATATCTCATTGGGTCTTCCCAATAGTCTTGGATGTCAGAAATTTGCTTCTCAACTTGGAGATGCAAGAACAAGAACTTTAGCCTGTTTGTGATCTTTCTCAGGCTTCACTATGGTACCACGAGATGAATGGTGTAATGGAAACCAGCAGCCTCATGAGTAACAGCGCCTCACAACTTACCCAGCACCAACAGCCCGTGCATCCCCAGATGCAGATCAGAGAAAGAGACAGGGAGACAGAGACCGTGGAGACCATGGAAGAGACCATGGAAGGGGCAAGAATATTCGCAGTCGACAGAATGAGATGGAGATACAGGGCATTGCTTTGTCTAATTGGAGCACAGTCAAGGCAAACAAACAAAAAAATGCAGAAAAGAAACCAAGATCTCCAAGGAACACATGTTCTCAACCCATTATCACACTCTCTATCTTCATAAGGAATGGGGAACAATTGGAATAAAATACCTTTGTAACTGGGCAGCATACTTTGCATTTTTCTCATATGTTTCCACATCCATGATGTGCTCAGCCTCCAGGAACACCCATAAGAGAGTTCAGTTCAGTTCAGTTCAGTTACTTAGTCAGACTCTTTGTGACCCCATGGACTGCAGCACAACAGGCCTCTCTGTCCCTCACCAACTCCCTGAGGCTGCAACTCATGTCCATTGAGTGGGTGATGCCATCCAACCATCTCATCCTCCGTCATTCCCTTCGCCTCCTGCCTTCAATCTTTCCCAGCATCAGCGACTTTTCTGATGAGTCAGTTCTTCGCATCAGATGGCCAAAGTATTAGAGTTTCAGTGTCAGCAGTCCTTCCAATGAATATTCGGGACTGATCTCCTTTAGGACAGACTGGTTGGATCTCCTGCAGTCCAAAGAACTCTCAAGAGTTTTCTCAAACACCATAGTTCAAAAGCATCAATTCTTCGGCACTCAGCTTCCTTTATAGTCCAACCCTCATATCCACACATGACTACTGGAAAAACCGTAGCTTTGAGTAGATAAAATTTTGTTGGCAAAGTAATTCTCTGCTTTTTAATATGCTGTTTAGCTTGGTCATAACTTTTCTTCCAAGGAGCAAGAGTCTTTTAATTTCATGGCTTCAGTCACCATCTGCAGTGATTTTGGAGTCCCTCGAAATAAAATCTCTCACTGTTTCCACTGCTTTACCATCTATTTGCCATGAAGTCATGGGACCAGATGCCATGATCTTCATTTTCTGAATGTTGAATTTTAAGTTAACTTTTTCACTCTCCTCTTTCTCAAGAGTCTCTTTCAAAGAGACTCTTTAGTTCTTCTTTGCTTTCTGCCATAAGGGTGGTGTCATCTGCATATCTGAGGTTATTGATATTTCTCCCGACAATCTTGATTCCAGCCTGTGCTTCATCCATAGTCCAGCATTTCTCATGATGTACTCTGCATGTAAGTTAAATAAGAAGGATGTTAATACACAGCCTTGAGGTACTCCTTTCCCAATTTGGAACCAGTCTGTTGTTCCATGTCCAGTTCTAACTGTTGCCTGTTGACCTGCATACAGATATCTCAGGAGGCAGGTCAGGTGGTCTGGTATTCCCATCTCTTTAAGAACTGTCCACAGTTTGTTGTGATCCACACAGTCAAAGGCTTTGGCATACTCAATAAAGCAGAAATAAATGTTTCTCTGGATTTCTCTTGCTTTTTTGATGATCCAATGGATATTGATCATTTGATCTCTGGTTCCTCTGCCTTTTCAAAATCCAGCTTGAACATCTAGAAGTTCATGATTCACATACTGTTTGAAGCTTGGCTTGGAGAATGTTGAGCATTACTTTGCTAGCATGTGAGATAAGTGCAATTGTGCAGTAGTTTGAGCATTCTTTGGCATTGCCTTTCTTTGGGATTGGAATGAAAACTGACCTCTTCCAGCCCTGTGGCCACTGCTGAGTTTTCCAGATTTGCTAGCATATTGAGTGTAGCATTTTCACAGCATCATCTTTTAGGATTTGAAATAGCTCAACTGGAATTCCATCACCTCCACTAGCTTTGTTCATAGTGATTCTTCCTAATGCCCGCTTGACTTTGCATTCTAGGATATTTGGCTCTAGGTGAGTGATCACATCATCATGATTATCTGGGTCATGAAGATCATTTTTTGCAGAGTTCTTCTGTGTATTCTTGTCATTTCTTCTTAATATCTTCTGCTTCCGTTAGGTCCATACCATTTCTGTCCTTTATTGAGCCCATCTTTGCATAAAAAGTTCCCTTCCTATCTCTAATTTTCTTGGAGAGATCTCTAATCTTTCTCATTCTATTGTTTTCCTCCATTTCTTTGCATTGATGACTGAGGAAGGCTTTTTTATCTCTCCTTGCTATTCTTTAGAACTCTGCATTCAAATGGGTATATATTTCCTTTCTCTTTGCCTTTCGCTTCTCTTCTTTTCTCAGCTATTTGTAAGGCCTCCTCAGATAACCATTTTGCCTTTTTACATTTATTTTTCTTGGGGATGGTCTTGATCACTGCCTCTTGTACAATGTCACAAACCTCCATCCATAGTTCTTCAGGCACTCTATCAGATCTAATCCCTTGAATCTGTTTGTCACTTCCACTGTATTATCATAACGGATTTGATTTAGGTTATACCTGAATGGTCTAGAGGTTTCCTCTACTTTCTTCAATTTCCCTACTTTCTTTCAGTTTACTTTCTTCCCTACTTTCTTCAAATGAACAAAGATCATTCTTTCATTTTTGAGATTGCATCCAAGTACTGCATTTCAGACTCTTGTTGACTACAATGGCTACTCCATTTCTTCTAAGGGATTCCTGCCCACAGTAGTAGATATAATGGTCATCTGAGTTAAATTCACCCATTCCAGTCCATTTTAGTTCACTGATTCCTAAAATGTCAATGTTCTCTCTTGTCATCTCCCTTTTGACCACTTCCAATGTGTCAGGTTCCTATGCAATATTGCTCTTTACAGCATCGGACTTTACTTCCATCACCAGTCACATCCACAACTGGGTGTTGTTTTTGCTTTGGCTCCATCTCTTCATTCTTTCTGGAGTTATTTCGTCACTGATCTCCAGTAGCATATTGAGCACCTACCTATTTGGGGAGTTCATCTTTCAGTGTCCTATCTTTTTGCCTTTTCATACTGTTCATGGGATTCTCAAGGCAAGAATACTGAAGTGGTTTGCCATTCCCTTCTCCAGTGGACCACATTTTGTCAGAATTCTCCTCCCTGACCTGTCCATCTTGGGTGGCCCTACATGGCTTGGCTTTTGGTTTCTTTGAGTTAGACAAAGTTGTGTCCATGTGATCAGATTGGTTAGTTTTCTGTGATTGTGGCTTTCAGTCTGTATGCCCTCTGATGGAGAAAGATAAGAGGCTTATGGGAGAGACTGACTGAGGGGGAAACTGGGTCTTGTTCTGATGGGTGGGGCCATGCTCTCAGTTCAGTTCGGTTCAGTAGCTCAGTTGGGTCCGACTCTTTATGACCCCATAGAGTGCAGTATACCAGGCTTCCCTGTCCACTCATACTCCCAGAGCTTATTCAAACTCATGTCCATGAGTCAGTGATGCCATCCAACCATCTCATCCTCTGTCTTCCTCTTCTTCTCCTGCCTTCAATCTTTCCCAGCCTCAGGGTCTTTTCAAATGAGTCAGTTCTTTGCATCGCGGCCAAAGTATTGGAGTTTCAGCTTCAGCATCAGTCCTTCCAGTGAATATTTAGGACTGATTTCCTTTAGGATGGACTGGTTGGATCTCCTTGCAGTCTAAGGAACTCTCAAGAGTCTTCTCCGACACCACAGTTCAGAAGCATCAATTCTTTGGTGCTCAGCTTTCTTTATGATCCAACTGTCACATCCATACATGACTACTGGGAAAACCAAAGGGGCCATGCTCAGTAAACCTTTAATCCAGTTTTCTGTTGATAGGAAAGCTGTCCATTATTTGACCCGAGGCCAATCTATGGTGGAGGTAATGAAGATAATGGCCACCTCCTTCAGAAGGTCCCATGCACAGACTGCTACACTCAGTGCCCCCAGACCTGCACCAGGCCAACCCATGCCTCTGCCAGAGACTCCTGAACACTCACAGACAAGTCTGGGTCATGTCTGTTTGTGTCATTCTGTTGATAGGAAAGCTGTCCATTATTTGACCCGAGGCCAATCTATGGTGGAGGTAATGAAGATAATGGCCACCTCCTTCAGAAGGTCCCATGCACAGACTGCTACACTCAGTGCCCCCAGACCTGCACCAGGCCAACCCATGCCTCTGCCAGAGACTCCTGAACACTCACAGACAAGTCTGGGTCATGTCTGTTTGTGTCATCCAAGAGTCTGTCCTCAGTCCTGTGTAAGTTCTGGAGGCTCTATGGTGGAAATAATAGCAATCTCCTCCAAGAGGGCTTATGCCACACCCAGGTCTGCTGCACCCAGAGCCCCTGCCCCTGTGGCAGGCCACTGCTGACCTGCACCTCAACAGGAGATGCTCAAACACAGTTCTGTCTCAGTCTCTGTGGAGTCTCTGGGTCCAGGTTTACACAAAATTTGTTTGAGCCCTCTGAGCAATGCTGGTGGGTATGGGGTTTGATTCTAAATGCAATTTCATCATTTGTACTGTCTTGCTGGGGCTTCTCCTTTGCCCTTGGATGTGGGGTATCTCCTCAAAGTGGAGGAGGGCTGCAAGGCTCCCGCCCAGCATCTACCGTCTTGCTGAGGCTTCTCTGCCCTTGGACACGGGGTATCTCCTCATGGTGCTCCTCACAGTGGGGAAGAAAGAAGAGAGCAAGACAAGACTATTAACTCCATGGTCCTAGTGTGTCTTGGAGACTTGAATAACTTGCCCAAGATCACACAGTCAGTGGTGGAACTGGGCCATGGCTGCTGTCTTGTTTGATAATGCTGTTTCTATTTAGATAAGCACATCCAATCACATTGTTCCTGCTGAAAGCCTTTCATTATCTCAGGAAAACCTCTAAACCTTCCATAATCCCTGCCATTCACTACCAAATCCATGTTCCAGAACTGGCTAACAGTGCGTGGCTCCCCAGACCTCATGCCATTGCACCCCAGCCTGCTGAGATCCCTCATCTGACGTTCCTCTGCCTGCTGAGATCCCTCATCTGATGTTCCTCTGCCTGCTGAGATCCCTCATCTGATGTTCCTCAGTACTGTCTCCGCCAAGCTCTTCAAATTAGACATCTCATCTCCTTTCAGCTGGACACTGAACATGGATCCAAGTCCTTCATCATCCTGGTCACTCTTCAAAGCACGCACTAAACTATTAGGGCATTTGAACAGAAAGGAGCAGACAGTGGGTACTCTTGACCAGCATTTAGTATTTGAACCAACAGGGAACAAGCATGCGTTGAACTGGACCTAGCATTCGGCCAGCTGCTTTATCAATATCATTTCATTGTAATCTTTATTGAATAATTAAGTGTCACTAATACCACTTAGCAATAAGGAAGTTAAAGCTCAGAAACACTGAATGATTTTCCAAGCACACATGGCCAGTATTAATAGGCAGAAGAGCAGGAATCCAAGCCTTGATCTGAATAACACTAACCCATGCTCTTTCTGCTATATTATCAGAATCATTCCTCTTCCTCTAGATATTTCACTTCCATTAATTAAGCTGCACAGGAGAGTCAAATATAAGAGTTACAGCTGATTTTTTTTTCCCCACTCTGCCAAGTATCCCATGGTCATCTTGAAATACCTAGCATCCAGATAATTTTCTGATTTGTGAAGGTCAGAACTCTGATCTCAGTCCCCCTCTTCAAGAAAATGAAAATAATTGGCGTTCTTCATCTCATCTGCTCTTCTGCACCTCTCTCATTGTGCCGGTTGCTGAACAAACATTGCCAGCTAAAGTAGGCACATCCTCACAATCTCCATCTGCTTCATAGGTTTCTTTAAATAAAATATTCCTGTGATGAATAATATCATCTAATTGTAAATGTACACCTTGAAGCTCAGATTCCACTGCTTTGAATGGTTTCAGTGCCCTGATGGGGACCATAGACCTCAGTGGATCTCAGAATTACACATGAAAAGTCATTTGGACAGGGACCATGGTTCACTTGTCAGTCACACAAAGCGACAATGTCAGTGCCCCCTATTCTCTGTTACAGCTAGGGCCATCAAAGGCATCAGCACATAGGGTATGGATGTAACTACATCAAGGCACTTTCCACTGCACCACAGCCACCCAATTCAAGATGAATGGATGGGTTAAATAAGTAGGTAGTATAAGAATTGATGCTTTTGAGCTGAGGTGTTGGAGAGGACTCTTGAGACTCCCTTGGACCGCAAGGAGATCAAACAAGTCCTGAAACCATTCCTAAAGGAAATCACTGCTAAATATTCATTGGAAGGACTGGTGCTGAAACTGAAACTCCAATACTTTGGCCACCTGATGCAAAGAATGGACTCATTTGAAAAGACCCTGATGCTAGGAAAGATTGAAGGCAAGAGGAGAAGGGGACGACAGAGGATGAGATGGTTGGGTGGCATCACTGACTCGATAGACATGAGTTTGAGCAAGCTCCGGCAGTTGGTGATGGACAGGGAAGCCTGGCGTGCTGCAGTCCATGGGGTCACAAATAGTCAGACACAACTGAGTGACTGAACTGAACTGAACTGATAGCTATGAAGGGCTTCTCTGATGGCTCAGTTGGTAAACAATCTGCCTGCAATACAGGAGACCTGGGTTTGATTCCTGGGTCAGGAGGTTGTCTGGAGAAGCGATCAGCTACCCACTTCAGTATTCCTGGGCTTCCCCTGTGGCTCAGCTGGTAAAGAAAGAATGCACCTGCAATGCAGGAGACCTGGGCTCTATCCCTGGGTTAGGAAGATCCCCTAGAGAAGGGAAAGGCTACCTACTCCAGTATTCTGGCCTGGAGAATTCCATGGACTGTATAGACCATAGGGTCACAAAGAGTCGGATCCGGCTGAGCAATCACACTACACCCACCCAATAATAGATATGAATGGATAAAGAGTAGATAAGAGGATGAGTGAATGAACATCTGGTGTTTGTATGGATAGATGGATGTCAATGAAAAGATAAGATGAGTGATTTAAAGAGGAAAGGGAGTGAGAAGAGATGGGAAAGAGGAGATTCAGACCAAAGCTATGGCATCCATGGAAACTTAAAATTTTAAAGGACTACTTGATAATATTAATAGCAATGAAACTTTTAGTACTTACTCTGCCCCAGGTTGCATATGAATCATTTTATAAAATTAATTCATTTACTCTTCCATAAGTAGCATTATTACCCATATATTAAATGCAAAAACTGAAAAAATAGACCATAGTAATTTTCCCTCTCCACAGCCACATGGATCCAGTTCCATCATGTGGAGGCACACAAATTAGGCGTGCCCCCTCTTCCCAACAAAACAATGTTTAAAGTAAAAAAAAAAGTATTTATTGGCATTCCATACTCGTCAAGGAATTATAGTTAATCTAAGGGATTCAGGGACTAAAACTGAGTCCCTCAAAATAACTCATAGTGAGACAGGAGAGACAGGTGAGCGAATTTGTAGGTTACAGTCTTATTGGTTAAACAGCAACACACAAAGAATATTTAAAGTTTCAAGAGATGATGTGAGGGTTGACGCTATGAAGGGACCATGGTAGTGTACCCCCACACCCTCCGTTCCCGGCCTCTCACCCACCTGGGCACCATCCTCTACTTGGTTCCTATTTATCTGTGACTTTCCAGAAGTTGATTCCTGAAAGAATTAGGGAGGAGAGAAGATAGTTTTCATTTTCTACCTCATTTAATGTCTCTATCACTGGAATAAAACTGTCAACTAGAGAAGGCCCCAAGGATTAGAAACCTGACCCTCTTCCCAGATAGTGTGCAGGTCTGGTCTACACATGCCCTGCTACTGGCTTCAACAGCCAGCTTTCCCCACCCTGCATCACTGCTGCTGCTGCTGCTGCTGCTGCTGCTGCTAAGTCGCTTCAGTCATGTCCAACTCTGTGCGACCCCATGGACGGCAGCCCACCAGGCTCCCCTGTCCCTGGGATTCTCTAGGCAAGAACACTGGAGTGGGTTGCCATTTCCTTCTCCAGTGCATGAAAGTGAAAAGTGAAAGTGAAGTCGTTCAGTCATGTCTGACCCTCAGCGACCCCAGGGACTGCAGCCTTCCAGGCTCCTCCTTCCATGGGATTTTCCAGGCAAGAGTACTGCAGTGGGGTGCCAATGCCTTCTCTGAGTCTGTATCACTAGGAGACAATAAAAGGAAATAATATTGTATAGGTTGTTTTTGACTCATTCATTTTGTCTATTTCTATTTTAGATAAGATTTCCTTTTTTGATTTCTAACCCAAATATGACTTAATAAAATGTGTTACATTCAAATCAGTAATGAAGTATAATATCACTCTACCCTGCAGTGATGAATTTCTAACAATGATGCAGTGTTAGGAAGTGGAAAAACTGACCATGCATTCCCAATCAGGGGGTGATCACTGAAGCCCCTGTCTGCATTCCTCTACATTAATGAATATGATGAAATTAAAGGCAGATTATCTCAAAACATGTTATCATGTATTTTTCCCATACTTGATTTATAGAAACACATACTTATAAAAGGGTATGGTGAGTTCTCTCTTGAAGTGTGAACTTTAACCAGTATAATGATAACCTTCCTCATTTACCTGTATTTCTTGAAATCCTTCAACGCCCAGCTCGATCTTGCTTCTTTTCTGAAGGCTTTCTAGGCCATTAAGTTCTCAAAGTATGGTCCCTGGACCAGCAGCATCAGTATCTCCTGGAACTTGATGAAAATGCAAATTATTGAGCCTTACCAAATTAGAAACTCTGGGAGTAGGACCCAGAAGTGGTGCTGGTGCTGGGTAATGTTTGTGAACCCACGCCCTGGAATAATAGCCCCCAGGAAATATTCGGCTCAATTTGAACCACAAACGTTTATAGAGAAACTACAATGAGGCAAGCCCTGAACTAGGCACTGGGGAACAGGGTCATAGAGATGATCAAGACACAGGAAGTGAAAGTTAGTCGCTTGGTCATGTCTGACTCTGTGACCCTATTGACTGTAGCCTGACAGTCTCCTCTGTCCATGGAATTCTCCAGGCAAGAATACTGGAGTGGGCAGCCATCCCTTCTCCCGGGGATCTTTCTGACTCAGGGACTAGCCCATGTCTCACATGGTATTCCTTACCATCTGAGACACCAGGGACAAAACTAACACCCAATAGAGACTAAACATATGTCTAACTAGGTAGAGACAGAACCTCTGCTGCTTGAGCAGAGCTGAGCAATAGAATATCAATCAATTGACTAATTGATCAATTGCCAGATAGATAGGTAGATGAATGGATGGATAGACATCACCAGAGAGTCAGGAAGTCTAGCATGAAAAGCGGCAGGTGTGTCGTTAAGAGCATAGGTCTGGATGGAGACTCTGGCTTAAACCTTACCTCTGCCATTTGTTAGCTGTGATCTTGGGCTAGATGACTTTTCTGCTCAGGAAAAGAGTACAGTGCAGTGATTATAAGCATGCAGTCAAAAACCTGTTTGCCTGACCTTGAATCCCAGCTCTACTACGTACTAGTTTTGTGACCTTGGGCAAGTGGCTTAAAACTCTGGGTGTGTCAGTCTTCCTATCTGGAATATGGAGCTACTTCACAAAGTTATTGCAAGTATTAAGTCAGTTCTGCCTATACAGGACTTAGAACAGTGATACAAGCTATGTAGAAGCGGTGGTGGTAGTAAAATGGAAAATAAAATAATAGCACCTATTTTATAGGGTTGTGGGTAATATTAAATAAGAAAATGCAAAATTCAATGATATTTTATGTGAAACATATTTACTCCAGTTCTACCTTCAAGTTTATTTTGCTTTGTTTTTTCTCCTTTGGGCATAGCTCTCACTGTAAATTTACAATGAAGAGAAGTGGCTGTTCAAGGAAGATTCAGGTATCCCTGGATCTCCTAGACAAATAGCATAACAAGAGCATTTTAGCGTCCTCCTGTGTTGTTACTCAAATTTCCCATGCTTTTTGCCTCTACTCTAGCTGCTATATCTCTTAAACCTTGACGGTTTGATTGCAAGCATTAAACTTTTGAATGTGTCCCTTTCTACCATTATCTGGAAACTTTATTGTGCTTGTGAATCACCTAGAGATCTTGTTAAAAGGCAGGTTCTGATTCAGACATCCAGGGTAGAACCTGTGATTCTGCATTTATAACAAGCTCCCAGGTGTTGCTGGTCTGTGGCCCACAGATTGAGTAGCAAAGCTGTAGCTAGTTCTTACCAGGCCTTTCTGCACCAAGTCCCTTAATGCTCTCCAAACCTCCACAAGTGGAATCCCAAATGTTGTCAGACTGTTCTTTGAAGGGTACTCCAGCATCAGTTCAGGGTTCCTGAGACTATAATGGAGCACTGGACTGGAAGTCAGGAGGCCTCCCCTCCTTCCAGGCTATGTGCCCTTGACAAAAGGACAACCTGAGAACTACTAAGGCTCTACCCTCTTCACATCCTTTCTAGGGTGTGGAGAGTCCAGTGATATAGTGTATGTGAAAGCACTTTGCAAACTAAAGAGCACAGCACAAGAGCAGGCTATTGCAAGTCTCCGTGAGAAGGCACATATCATGCAAGGGTCAGAAAACTATTGGGCTGGCCAAAAAGTTCATCTGGACTGTTTCCATAAAATGTTACAGGAAATCCTGAATGAACACTTTGACCAACCTCCTACAATCCCTGGGTCGAATCTGACCCACTGCCTGTTTTCATGAATAAAGTTTTGGTTTTGTTTTTTTGTTTTTAAAGCATCCATACCCATGGATGTGTTGCCTTCATCCTACAAGGCAGAGTTGAATAGTTACAGCAGAAACCATATAGTTCACAGAGCCTGAAATATTCACCCCCTGGTCCCTTGCAGAATGCTTGTGGCCCCTGGCACATAGAACCACTGAGAGTGCTGAAGAAACTGACCCTAGGCTGACCTTCCAGGAATAACACTCAAAGCCACGCAGCACAACTGAGCTTCCAAGAGAGTTGCTGCCCCATGTCATCAGAAAGCACTAGAAACAGGAAGTTGCCTAACAGAGTGGGAAGCCTCCACTGCACGCGCTGGCTTCAGAGCAGTGCCTCTTGCTGATAGAAGCGCTGTTCCACAGGGCCTCCACTAAAGCCACACAGAAAACCAGAGCCTCTATGACTGCAGTGAAGAGGAGCTAAAAAACCTCTTGATGAAAGTGAAAGTGGAGAGTGAAAAAGCTGGCTTAAAGCTCAACCTTCAGAAAACGAAGATCATGGCATCCAGTCCCATCACTTCATAGGAAGTAGATGGGGAAACAGTGGAAACAGTGTCAGACTTTATTTTGGGGGGCTCCAAAATCACTGTGGATGGTGACTGCAGCCATGAAATTAAAAGATGCTTACTCCTTGGAAGAAAAGTTATGACCAACCTAGAGAGCATATTCAAAAGCAGAGACATTACTTTGCCAACAAAGATCCGTCTAGTCAAGGCTATGGTTTTTCCCGTGGTCACGTATGGATGTGAGAGTTGGACTGTGAAGAAGGCCGAGCACTAAAGAATTGATGCTTTTGAACTGTGGTGTTGGAGAAGACTCTTGAGAGTCCCTTGGACTGCAAGGAGATCCAACCAGCCCATTCTGAAGGAGATCAGCCCTGGGATTTCTTTGGAAGGAATGATGCAAAAGCTGAAACTCTAGTTCTTTGGCCACCTCTTGCGAAGAGTTGACTCACTGGAAAAGACTCTGATGCTGGGAGGGATTGGGGGCAGGAGGAGAGGGGGATGACAGAGGATGAGATGGCTGAATGGCATCACTGACTTGATGGATATGAGTCTGAGTGAACTGTGGGAGTTGGTGATGAACAGGGAGGCCTGGTGTACTGTGATTCATGGGGTCGCAAAGAGTCAGACACGACTGAGTGACTGAACTAAAGTGAACTGAACTGATGACTGTCCTTGCCAGCAAAAACAGTAGCAACCTAGTTGCACAACATTCTGCATGCACGAGTATATCTTAATGGGGAAGCCTAAGTCACATGTAGACCGCGGCCATATAGCACCCCTTGGAAATTGTTTCCAGGTTTCGTGCTTTTCAGGTCCTACACTGTAGGCATGTGTGATAGAAGTTAATTGAAATGGGTGTGGAGCAAACCAGTATCCAGCACTGCCCTCAATCAGAAAATAGAATTTGGGCTTCATTCCATTTAATAAGATCCATTCTGTGGTGGCTCAGTGGTAAAGAACTTGCCTACCAGTGCAGGGAACATAAGAGACACGGGTTCGATCCCTGGGTCAGGAAGATCCCTTGGAGGAGGAAATGGCAACCCACTCTAGTACTCTTGCTAGAGAATCCTATGGATAGAGGAGCCTGGCAGGCTACAGTCCTTGGGTTCACAGAGTTGAACACAACTGAAGCAACTTAGCATGCAGACACTCATTCTCTAGGTTTCCAAATGAGGTCCTGGCATAATGATTCCAAAACTGTTTGGGTCTCTCTCCCTAACAGCACCCAAGAGGCATCCTATAAAGTCAAGGCTTTATAAATTCAAGGGATTATTTCTTGAGAACCAAACCCACACTCTAGGAGGAACCACACAAATATGTCTGAACAATTGCAGATCACTCAAGGGGCAGCCCACCCAGTGGGGAGCTGGGCTCATGTCCTGCAATGCCGTCTGGAACCTGTTGAGTGACTTGGAGAAGCATCTCTTCATCTTTGAGCTTTGTCTCTCTAAACTGGATTTTTCTGAAGTCCCTTGTACTCTGAAAATCTATGATTCTCAAAACACGTGGGCTCCCAAGAAATGCCGAGGGGGTAAGGGGGCATGTTGCAAGGAGGCAGGGGTGGCAGATATCCAGGGCTGCATTAGCCTAAGACAGAGGAAGAGGCACCCTGGAGCTTCAGCATCACATGAGAGCCAGGCTCCAGGGACCAGATCAGTCAGGACCTGTCTCCTGGAGATTATCTGCTTCATTCCTGTGTCCAGAACAGCCACTTCTGAGGACACGGTGGCCTCACCTGGGGGCTTTGCCACCCTTCCCAGTGACTCTCTCCTCCTCTGTCTCCCCTCAATTTCATTCTGACACCTGAAAAGATGAGAGTGATGAGATGACTACAGCCCAGGAAGATAAAAACAATGTGAAATGCAGAGATTGGGAGCTTATCAGCCAAACAGGACATGGGGTATAAAAAGTAATCAACCTAAAGCTCTTATCAAAATCTCTCCCAGGGAAAGGTTTTAAAATTCTGTCATTGCTCAAGGAAAAATTATCGGATTATTACAGAGGAATTTCACTTGTATTCATTCTGTATACAGAGAATGCATACATCCCTGCTAGAGGCTACAGGTAGTTTATGTCTTGATAATTATGTCTGGGAGTTTTAGGCATCACAAATCCTTAAAGTTAAGACAAATGATATATATCCACAGGCTTACCAAACCCACTCCCACTAGAAGACTCCCCATAAAGTTCTTAAACGTGGTACTAGATAGAGCATATGTGTTATTTCATGTATTCCACTAACAATTCTACCGTGCTTGAAATTGCCATGTCCATTTCACACCTCAGGAAACTGAGACTCATAGCAATTGCCCAAGTCACACAAGTGTCACGGCCAAGATTCACACCCAGGTCAGAGCCCTTCCGAAGTCCAGGAGACACTTAGATAAGTCAGAACCCTTCAGTGGCTCCCTTCAAGCTTTGTTGCTGGGCAGTGTAATATTAAAAATGCTTTACTGATTCTCAGCTGTACTGAAGGATGAGGCTGAGGCTGAGGGTAAAGCCTGATGACCATGGAAGAGGAAAAGGGCCAGCCAGGGATTAGAAAGAGGACTGTCCTCTGCAGACCCTCCAAACTGAGCCTTGGTTCTCACCATTCACTCTACTTTTCCCACCTTCAAAACATTTTTAGATGGTGGCATGACTTGAAATACAGTACCTAATTTATGCTTCCGCTCTTTGCCCCTAAAGGGCTATCTGTCTTCTTTAATTGTGCAGAGCACAACTGATTCAGTCAGGGTATTCAAAGTGATGTTGTATTTAAGAAAAGCTGGTTTGGAAATTTTCTTAACTACACTCTCAGCAAACCTATCCAGGCACTGTACTAGATAGAGCAGGACATAGGGCAACAATCTGGAGCTAGAAAATACCTACAGTGGGGGGCCAGCATTTGGAACAGCTCTCCCCATAAAAATGAAGAAAGTCAGCGCTCATGCGTGGCCACAACCAGGCCTGCTCCACCAACAGGTCACGGTCAGGGGCTTCTTGTTCCCATTCCAAGGGCTCCAACTGCCCAGCCAAGGTTCATGGATTGCTCATGCCCAGAGAAAGCTTCTTTCAGGCAATCTGAGACTCAGCGAAGGGAAAGGAAGGTGGTAGTTGGACACTTTTAATGATATGTGAAAATGCTTATAATATTAAAGGATTAAAAGTAAATTTCAAAGTTGTATTAAAAAACAGAACTTGATTAGGACTTTTTTTTTTAATTAGCAAAACAAGTTACAGGAAATAAGCCAATATGTTTCTAGTGATTATTTCAGAGAGATGAGATCATAGGTAAATGTTCCTATTTGCTAACAGCTTTTAATATCTTCCAGATACTCTGCAATTGTGTGTGTGTGTGTGTGTATAGTATAAATTTAAACCAGAAAAAATAGAATGCCTCACCCCAAAGTAATATAGTGAAGAGAGCAGTCAGAAAGGGTAATCTCTTATGAGAAGCTGAACCTTCCCTGGGCAATCCCCAGAATATTCCAGAGAGATAGAACAGCACAGAACTCTGCCCCAGGGCTTACAGTGTGTCTGTGGCTGTGTTCTGCAACAGTAGGATTGAGGATAAACAGCAGTGACCTTTTGCCTGCAAAACTTAAAATATTTACTCTCTAACCCTTGAAGAAAAAGTTTACCAAAAGCTATCTGTTTACTAGGGCTGCTGTAACAAAGCATCAGCCCAGGTGACTTAACAGAATTGCATTTGCTCAATTTTGGAAGCTAGAGGTCCAAGATCAAGGTGTTGATTTCTCCCCAGGCCCCTCTCCTTGCTTGTTGATGGCTGTCTTCTCTCTGTGTCTTCCCATGGTCTTACCTCTGTCCGTGACCATGACCCAACCTTTTATAAGAACACCAAACATATCAGATGAGGGCCCACCCTAATGACCTCAGTGTCACTTTACCTCTTTAAGGAAGCTTAACTTCTGTCTTAGAAGAAGTCACATTCTGAGGTACTCACGGTTAGAGTTTCCAACGTAGGAATTTGGGAGAGACATTGTTCCACTTCTAACACTGTTGTATAGACCCTTAGTACATGTTACCTGATCTGAGACTTCTTACCTACAGGACCGGGCCCATAGTTTGTGCTCAATAAGTGTGTTTCATCCTCCATGGCTCTGCAGTAGGTCACACCGCTTCTTTAAAGGTATGAATGCTCATGAGTACAATCCAAATACAGGCATAGAAATTAAAGATCTGTGTATTTTAGCATCTTTTCAACATTCATTCACTGACTTCTGGAAAGGTCTTTTGCATCCTCAACTGTGATCTTTTACAGGATGGAAAGTTTCTGTGCTGTGCACTCCCCAATCAAAAAATCTCTTCTTGTATTTTGAGTACTGACAACAGCAACGGGGAAGCTGGGGAAAAGAAAAAAAAGGCAAGACACCATAATGGAAATGCTCCCACAAGGAGCCATGCCCAGACACCAGCATAAAGAGTATGATGTGATTTGTACATGTTTTAATTGTAAAGTGCTGAACCCTCAGGGAAAGATGATTGCCATTTCCTTCCTTGATAAAGCAGCCATGGAACACACATTTCCAAAGCTTGGTTCAGAAATTAGGCACATGGGCAAGGACAGGATGCTGCAGTGGCACTCAGCAGGGGATGCTCACACAGAGGTGGTGAGATCAACCATCAGTGACATCTCAGCAGGGATTTTTACCCCGTGATGTTTCTGCCTTGCCCTCAATAGTAGTAACCACTCTTGACTCTGGGCTTCCATAGTCTGTATATCTGCAAGGCTAGAGCTTTGTGGACCAAATGTTTCTGGAATGAATGACCCCAGGGCATCATGGGAATATCTTTGCTACATCAAGCACTATTTTTCATACTCTAAATGTTGGTCCTGTCTGCTAGAATATGACTTTAACCAAGAAGGACACTGGGGTTTTCTGTCTCCAGGACCTAGCACTGGCTTTATAAATGGTGACTTTTCTTTCCATTTATAACCTCCTGTGATACATGGGGTACAAACTGGTATTTAGCTGCTTTCCTTGAAAGGTGTAGCTAAGTTTGAAAATACTAATTGCATATGCCATTCGTAGATTATCTACTTATCACCAGGCATGCTGTTTAGCAGCTCTAAACATGCTACTGCTTAATCCTCCAACTAACCCCATAGGTTTGGTACCATGGTCCCCTTGTGAGAGTCCACAGAGCTCAGTATTTAGGAGACTGGGTCTTAGAGTCAAACAATTTGGGTTCAGCTTCATAGCAGTGTGCCTTTGGAAAACTCAGTTGGTCACTCTCTACTTTGATTGACTTTCTCATCTGTAAAATGTTAAAAACAGAATGCAATTTACATGTTTATTGTAATGAATAAATGAAATAATGAGAAAATACAGTATCACTTCAGTTCAGTGGCTCAGTCATGTCCAACTCTTTGCGACCCCATGCACTGCAGCATGTCAGGCTTCCCTTTCCATCACCAACTCCCAGAGCATAGCGAAACTCATGTCCATCGCATTGGTGATGCCATCCAACCATCTCATCCTCTGTCATCCCCTTCTCCTCCCATCTTCAATCTTTCCCATCATCAGGGTCTTTTCAAATGAGTCAGTTCTTCGCATCAGGTAGCCAAAGTATTGGAGTATCAGCATCTGTCCTTCCAATGAATATTTAGGACTGATTTCCTTTAGATTGACTACTTGGATCTCCTTGCAGTTCAAGGGGCTCTCAAGAGTCTTCTCCAACACCTCAGTTCAAAAGCATCAATTCTTTAGCATTCAACTTTCTTTACAGTCCAACTCTCACATCCATACATAACTACTGGGAAAACCATAGCCTTGACTAGACAAACCTTTGTTGACAAAGTAATGTCTCTGCTTTTTAATATGCTGTCTAGGGTGGTCATAACTTTTCTTCCAGGGAGCAAGCATCTTCTAATTTCATGGCTGCAGTTACCATCTGCAGTGATTTTGGAAATCTCAAAAATAAAGTCTGTCACCATTTCCATTGTTTTCTCATCTATTTGCCATGAAGTAATGGGCCTGGATGCCATGATTTTAGTTTCCTGAATGTTGAGTCTTAAGCCATCTTTCTCACTCTCCTCTTTCACTTTCATCAAGAGGATCCTTAGTTCTTTGCTTTCTGCCATAAGGGTGGTGTCATCTGCATATCTGAGGTTATTGATATTTCTCCCAGAAATCTTGATTCCAGCTTGTGCCTCATCCAACCTGGCATTTCACATGATGTACTCTGCATAGAAGTTAAATAAGCAGGGTGACAATATACAGCCTTGACATACTCCTTTTCCTATTTGGAACCAGTCCGTTGTTCCATGTCCAGTTCTAACTGTTGCTTCTTGACCTGCATATAAATTTCTCAGGAGGCAGGTCAGGTGGTCCAGTATCCCCATTTCTTGAAGAATTTTCTATAATTTATTGTGATCCACACAGTCAAAGGCTTTGGCATAGTCAATAAAGCAGAAGAGATGTTTTTCTGGAACTCTCTTGCTTTTTCCATAATCCAGCGGATGTTGGCAATTTGATCTCTGGTTCCTCTGCCTTTTCTAAAACCAGCTTGAACATCTGGAGTTTCACAGATCACGTATTGTTGAAGCCTGGCTTGGAGAATTTTGAGCATTACTTTACTAGCCTGTGAGGTGAGTGCAATTGTGCAGTGGCTTGAGCATTCTTAGGCATTGCCTTTCTTTGGGATTGAAATGAAAACTGACCTTTTCCAGTCCTATGGCCACTGCTAAGTTTTCCAGATTTGCTTGCATATTGAGTGCAGCATTTTCACAGCATCATCTTTTAGGATTTGAAATAGCTCAACTGGAATTCCATCACCTCCACTAGCTTTGTTCGTAGTGATGCTTCCTAAGTAAAGCCCGCTTGACTTTGCATTACAGGATGTCTGGCTCTAGGTGAGTGATCACGCTATCATGGTTATCTGGGTCATGAAGGTTTTTTTGTATATTCTTGCTACCTCTTAATATCTTCTGCTTCTGTTAGGTCCATACCATTTCTGTCCTTTATGTATGAAAGATAATGTTACCAAGCCAAACTTGAGTCCACTCTCCCACATGCAGTTAAGCCAGTCTGCTGATATTAGTGCAGCGTTTATTGCACGGCACCAAGCAAAGCGTCCAGGGCAGCTGCTACTCTAAAAGCTCAAGCTTCTTGAGTTTCAGCAAAGCATTTTTAAAGGCCTGATTAAAGCAGGGCATCCCATAGTATGTCATCAGCTCATACGCAGGTCTGATTGGTTGATGGTGAAGTAACAAGATGATGTCACATGAGTAGCATTATCAATCCTTAGGCACCAATAGGTCAAGGGACTACTCATAATCATAAAGTAGTTAATTTCTTCTATTTGATAGTGGTTTTAGCATATATAAAACAACTCAGGAGACGTATATCAGATACAGTTATCTAGGTACATCAGAGAGGAGCTAAAACAGAAAATACGGGGCTGGGGTCTGTCCCAGGAAGATATCATAAGCCCTGCTGGGTTACAATAATACATTTATAAAAGGCTTTGTACATAGTACAGGCTCAATAAAGTTAGCTGTTATTATTATCATCTATTTATAAGTGGGCAAGTGAGATTTAGGCCCAGTCTGCCTGATTTCTGTGAACTCATCCAATCCTGTCTCAGTGGATGTTTTGTTTAACTCCCAACTCTTTTAGAGAGGGCAGTAAAAAGGATAAGGAGTGTTCCCAGCTCAGAAACAACAATGCAAAGATGTGATTCTTCATCTATTATTTTGAATAATATGGGTTTCTTCCCAATTATCAGTAACAGAAGCTTGCTCCCACACCAAATTATGTCTTCAAAAGTTACCCTGTCTGAGAGAATTAAGATCTCAAGAAATTTAGTTTTGTTTTCTGCTTCAGACCAGATTATACTCAAGAGGCAAAGAGTCAATGGTGGCTTATAGTTGGGGAGACCATAGGAGCCATTTTTCTTAGGGCAGTCTCACTCCAGTTACCTCAGAGTAACTGGTAATAGTAATCACTTTCGCTTTCGAATGCATGCCAATTAGGATAATAAATTGCATGCCCCTGCTTTATAATGGAATATGCCATGGTTTTCAAGTCATGGAGATCTGGGTTTCAATCCTGGCTCCATCACTTACTAGCTGTATTCTGTGGTAACTTACCTAATCTCTCTGAGCTCACATATCCTTTAAAATGAAGATAATATTGCATGTTGTCTAGGGTGTTCTGAAGACTCAGAAAATGAGCTTACCGTGGAAAGCACCATAGTAGATATGCCCTAAAGACAAGTTATCTTTTTCTTAATCTCTTCCTTCCTCCTTCCCCAACCCCATATAAGTCAGAAGAATGTGGATTCTTACTTTATAGTTCTGCAAGGACCTCTTTTGGGTATGTGCCCATTTAATAATTCATCTCAACACATATGAATGGAGAAGAACATTCCATACTCTTAAATGTAACAGAGGCATTTTCATAAATAGCACTGATACAGGCAGTGTATAGTAAGCACCAGAGAGGAAACATGAAATGTCGCGAAGTTCTGAAAAGGGAGTGGTCACTCTTGTTGGGCATTCAGGCTTCCTCCAGAAAGTAGCATCTGGGGGAGAGTCTCAAACGATGGGTGGGTTGCAATAGATGTAGTTAAGCCAGAACACTCCAGGCAAAGGGAATAGCCTGAGGACAGGAAAGTATGGAGGGCATTCAAAGCATGGTAGTAGTCCAATTTAACTGAAATTTGAGGTAAGTTGAGAACACACTGTAGGGCTTGAGAGCTAAAGTAAGCAATGGGAGCCACTGAGGGTCTGTGAAGGGGAGGGCTGGTATTACCACGGCTGAGCTTAAGGAGTGCTTCTCCAGCTGTTGTTGAGTAGGAATGGCTATGGGCATCTCAGAGGAGCAGAGGAGAGGAGCTAGTAAAGACAATCATTTAGTCTACTTTGTAATCAAGAGTTCAGTTCAACTGGCCTTCATTGCCTCCTGACCCTCAGATCCAAAGAAATCAAGTCTCTATAAACAGGATTATGTATACCAATTTCTTCCTTTGCTACCCATCCATCTTAAGAAGAAATTAAATTGCTTCTTTTGTTTGATTTCTCTTCATAAAGCTAAATTGATTGCTAGACAACTGGTCACAGGAGAAACTTTAAGGAGCTCACTTATCTCTAAATTCCATAATCCAATATTTCATATGATAGATGATGTTACCTTCTGCTTCTTTCTGGAATTTCCTCTCATTTCTCCATGTGTCTTTCTGTCTGTTTTTCTAGTCTCAGTGGTGATTCTTATCTAGGAGGCTAAGCTCCAAATGCTGGCTTTCATTGCTCTCAAAGTCACTCCCTATAAGCTGTTTCTCTTTGTAGGGAGACTTAACCTAAGCTCTTCGGAAAGCAGAGTCTAAGACCATGTATGTGGGAATGTGATCCCAGGGAAAGGACATAGAGAGAAGCAACAATAGGGATGTGATATTGAGTTAGTCACCATAAAAGCAACCAGTTCCCAATCCTGCCAGACTCAGAGTTAACTGCTTGAGGGACAAAGGGAGATGATTTATCCTTTGGGCATCCACATTAGTTAGGATGACCACACAGGGCATATAGTAAAAGCTACAGTTTTTCT
Source organism: Madoqua kirkii (assembly GCA_006408675.1). Taxonomy (NCBI): domain Eukaryota; kingdom Metazoa; phylum Chordata; class Mammalia; order Artiodactyla; family Bovidae; genus Madoqua; species Madoqua kirkii. The sequence continues at coordinate 22,172 of SJYC01108069.1, forward strand.
AGTAGTCATATACAGATGTGAGAGTTGGACCATAAAGAAAGCTGAGCACCAAAGAACGAATGCTTTAAAACTGTGGTGTTGGAGAAGACTCTTGAGAGTGCCTTGGACAGCAAGGGGATCAAACCAGGCAATCCTAAAGGAAATCGACCCTGAATATTCATTGGAAGAAGTGATGCTGAAGCTGAAGCTCTGATACTTTGGCCACCTGATGCAAAGAGCCAACTCACTGGAAAAGACCCCAGTGCTGGGGAAGATTAAGGAAAGTAGGAGCAGGGAGGTGACAGAGGATGAAGTGATTGGATGGCATCACCAACACAATGGACATGAGTTTGAGCAAACTCTGGGAGGTAGTGAGTTATAGGGAAGACCGGCACGCTGCACACTGCAGTCTGTGGAGTTGCAAAGAGTTGGATACTAGTTAGCAACTGAACAACAAGTAAGAATTAACTTCCTTGAGCTTTTTAATTGCTTTATGTGAGTCGAGCAGAGTGAACAGGTACCCACCTGTGGTTTCTGAGGAGTCCCAAGGAAGAAGTGAAAGATACATGCTTGAGGATCAAGGCAAAGTACTATCAATCATACGTATACAAAACTGCCAAAGCCTGCAAAAATAAGTCATCAGGGTGGTTACTAAAATAAGTTGAGAGTGTTGGGATGAGCCCAAGACATATCAAGCATGCAAGGTGAGTCTAGGAAAATGTCATTCTACCCTGTGCTGACCATACTGTGCCCATATTTACAGAAGAAGTCCCCTTTGATGGCCAGAAATCCCTAAGAGTGAAACTCTGGTTATATATATCTGGAAATAAGTGAGAATTGTGTTTCTAATTGATGCTATCAGAAGTAATATGATATAAGCATACATTGCCTTGAGTTTTGAACTTCTTTTTTTTAAAAATGCCAATTTTATCTTGCCTTAGAAAGCACAGTGACCATCCCTGAATCTTTCTAGTGCTTATTCAAAATGCTATTATTCTAAACAACAAGAATCACAGTTTCTTACTTTTTCCATATACAGTGCAGTTCAGTCGCTCAGTAGTGTTTGACTCTTTGCGACGCCATGATCACAGCATGCCAGGCCTCCCTGTCCATCAACAACTCCCTAAGTTTACCCAAATTCATGTCCATCAAGTCAGTGATGCCATCTCCAGCCATCTCATCCTCTGTTGTCCCCTTCTCCTCCTGCCCCCAATCCCTCCCAGCAACAGGGTCTTTTCCAATGAATCAACTCTTTGCATGAGGTGGCCAAAGTGCTAGAGTTTCAGCTTCAGCATCAGTCCTTCCAATGAATGCCTAGGACTGATCTCCTTTAGGATGAACTGGTTGGATCTCCTTGCAGTTCAAGAGACTCTCAAGAGTCTTCTCCAACACCACACTTCAAAAGCATCAATTCTTTGGTGCTCAGCTTTCTTCACAGTCCAACTCTCACATCCATACATGACCACAGGAAAAACCATAGCCTTGATTAAATGGACCTTAGTCGGCAGAGTAATGTCTCTGCTTTTGAATATGCTATCTAGGTTGGTCATAACTTTCCTTCCAAGGAGGAAGCGTCTTTTAATTTCATGGCTGCAATCACCATCTACAGTGATTTCAGAGCCCAAAAAAATAAAGTCTGACACTGTTTCCACTGTTTCCCCATCTATTTGCCATGAAGTGATGGGACCAGATGCCATGATCTTCATTTTCTGAATGTTGAGCTTTAAGCCAACTTTTTCACTCTCCTCTTTCACTTTCATCAAGAGGCTCTTTAGTTCCTCTTCATTTTCCACCATAAGTGTGGTGTCATCTGCATATCTGAGGTTACTGATATTTCTCCTGGCAATCTTGATTCCAGCTTGTGTTTCTTCCAGTCCAGCATTTCTCATGATGTACTCTGCATAGAAGTTGCATAGAAGTTAAATAAGCAGGGTGACAATATACAGCCTTGATGTACTCCTTTTCCTATTTGGAACCAGTCTGTTGTTCCATGTCCAGTTCTAACTCTTGCTTCCTGACCGGCATACAGATTTCTCAAGAGGCAGGTCAGGTGGTCTGGTATTCCCATCTCTTTCAGAACTTTCCACAGTTTATTGTGATCCACACAGTCGAAGGCTTTGGCATAGTCAATAAAGCAGAAATAAATGTTTTTCTGGAACTCTCTTGCTTTTTCCATGATCCAGTGGATGTTGGCAATTTGATTTCTGTTTCCTCTGCTTTTTCTAAAACCAGCTTGGACATCTTGAAGTTCACAGTTCACATATTGCTGAAGCCTGACTTGGAGAATTTTGAACATTACGTTACTAGCATGTGAGATGAGTACAATTGTGCAGTCGTTTAAGCATTCTTTGGCATTGCCTTTCTTTGGGGTTGGAATGAAAACTGACCTTTTCCAGTCCATGGCCACTGCTGAGTTTTCCAAATTTGCTGGCATATTGAGTGCAGCTTTTTCAGGCTTGGAGAACTTTGAGCATTACTTTACTAGCATGTGAGATGAGTGCAATTGTGCAGGAGTTTGAGCATATATGCTACTTCATGTTAAAGTTTTCTTTAGCATTAAGCATATGTTTAGGTAAAATATTGCATTTAAAGCATTTCAATAGCTTTGAGTCGAGTGCTGAATAAATGCAGGATTTTAATTTTGGTCAAGCTGGGGACCACAGAGGAAAAGGAGCCTACAGATGTGACCTAAAGCTTCTTGTGCACAGTGCAATAGGATTACTAGGATTTTCACCTCTACATGTTCTCTTGGTTTCTGTCACTATACAAGCTCTATATATTTTGAACAAAATCATTCAACTTTGGTAGTCTCAATTTTTTTTTTTAATCTGTAAAGTAAGAGCATTAGACTAGATTTTTAAGGTACTTTTTGTTTAATTCTGATTTTCTGAGGGGCAATGCTATAGTTTTTATATCTCCATAACGCTGTATTACTGCAAGTTCATTAAGTATGAAAAGCTAAAGAAAATTTTCCTCACTAGGTTTTTATAAACATACAACAAAATATTACAGTTTGCAAAATAATGCAATTTTGAGATTTGATACCATCTTGATATATATATATGCTGTCTCTTATACACATTACTTTTCATTCTGTCTGTGATCACTCAAATATAGGCCCTTACTAACTGCTCAATTGAATTTTAAAGAACTCCTTAATTCTGTTTTCTCTTCCTTTCTAATTCAATTCTGTTCATCTGTAAATGGGACTAGCAGTAACTAAGATTTTATGAGATTCTCATGGCACTGAAGTGAGATCTATGAAGTAATGTGTATGAAACATTTAGCTTGGTGCTCAGCATATTGGAGTATGAAGATTGGATTTGGCTGCAAGTAGCAGAAAAACTGAAAACTACAGTGGTTTCAACAAGACAAAGTAGACATTTTTTGCTCTCTTTCTTTTATACATGAGTATAATCTCACTTCCAACTATGATATGATTACTAGACTAGGCTCTTTACTACAAATAAGTAGAGAGCTGAACAAGCTAAATCAAACGAGTATTTTTAGACATTGGACAAAAGGCAGTGCATGTCTGTGATTCCTGAAATAAGGGAAACCAAAATAATTAGAATAATGATTTCCCCAGATTTCTACCTGGAACAGGGAGGAAAACAAGCCAAGTTCGGCAGTCTTACAAAAATAGGTGTTTATGGAGGCTGAAGAAGCTAAAAAGCAGAGTATTATACTAAACAAGAAGGGACTATGCAG
>SJYC01108071.1:0-19259 GCA_006408675.1 Madoqua kirkii
CTGGAACACAGTAACACAAATCCACTTGTATACTGCCTATGTCTGCTTCCATGTTACAACAGCAGCGTGAAGTTGTTATGAGAGATTGTATGGGCACAAAGGCTAAAATATTTACTGTCTGGCCTTTTACAAATAAGCTCACTAATTTCTGCTTTAAACAAATAAATGAATCCATGTGACCAAGCAATTTATGAAAACTCTGCTTTCAGCAAAATTTGTCTTTTTATCCCTTCTAGTCACTCCTTCTTTAGCTTATTTTCTATAATTTGAAAATGAATACAGTATGGTCTTAATTTCTGAGGAAACAAATACAGATACTCTGCCAAGGAAATAAGTGATAGAGTGTTTTCTTAATTCTTGAGAAAACCTTCATCTGCCCTTAAAATATCAGGTTTTAGACCCAGTAATCTCCTTCCCCAGAAATTGTATTGCAAAAAAAAATTGTTTTGGAACATATCCCAGGAAAAAGTGAGCACATAAGGGATAAAATCTTGTTTAAAATGCTCAAAATAGTTCTGCATTTGTAGAATATGCTCTCACATCAAAGAAAAGGCTCATAACCCAGGGGACCTGAGAAAGAAGAGAAAGCCAGGCAGGGTCTGTCTGGAACTCAGGCTGAAGAAAATCACTAACTAGAGGACTGGCCCATGAAACAAGTAACCTGAAGTTCAGATTTGTATGTCCTGCATGTGAGCTAAGTCACTTCAGTTGTGTCCAACTCTATGACCCTATAGACTACAGCCTGCCAGGCTTCTCTGTCCATGGGATTCTCCAGACAAGAATACTCCAGTAGTCCACTACTGGGTTGCCATGACCTCCTCCAGGGGATCTTCCCAGCCCAGGGATCAAACCCACATATCTTATGTCTCCTGCATTGGCAGGTGGGTTCTTTAACACTAGCACCACCTGGAAAGGCCTCAAATTATATGGACTTTAAAAAATTGTGGCAAAGCTGGGCCTGATTCATAGTGTTTGAAGAACAGCTGCCAAAATGCCTATCAGCAGTGATGTCCAAGGTTCATAAAATTACAGTTAACCATAAAACTTAGGACTTATTTTGGGAGTTTCTTGGGTAATAATGGATAGAGTCCATCTCCCCAAGCAAGAATCTGGAAAATACCAAAGTATCCTTCTAACAGATGGTTCTAGAAGATTAATCAGAAACTGTGAAAGAGCCCTGAACTTGACCTGAGGCCTAAGAAGCATGCATTTGAAATGGGCTCCTTCTCAGTGATCACACAGAAACCCAGATTTCCCCCTCAGAAGTACCCATTATGGAAACAACTCATTCTCTGCAGTAAGGTAGACCTGAATTCAAATACCTGCTTAACCACTCCCAAGGTGTGAGGTCTCAGGTGATGTATTTGTCATCTTTTAGCCTCAGTTTTCTCATTTGCAGAATGGGAATGTTGCCAGATTGTCAGGACTACTGCCGAGTAGGTCCTTGATAAATGCTAGGTGCTGCTGTCATCACCACCATCATCATCGCCTCATCAGGTTGTTAGTCAAGATGCCAGGTCTAAAGTGTCAAGGTTAGTTCTCACTTCTGGGAAGCCTTTGATTCAGATTAGCTTGAGAGCTGAAAGGACTCGGCCAGAAGGCTGAAGATATTATTGTCTATAGAGAAGTGGACAGATAAGAGCAGAACCCAACGGGGAAGAGTTTTGCAGTTTCTGAGCTCTTTAGAAGGACTCTGTCCCTGCCCTGGTTAAGCGTGTCCACAGAAGTGAATGGGTAGCCAAAGCAAATAAGTGAATAAGGGAATACAATTGGCAGTCCACCATCCCAAGTCAGTTCCACTGACATAGGGAGAAAATGCAGTCAGCCCATCCTTCTCACTTTTAGATGTGTGCACACCATGTCCGAGGCTTCCTACCTCTCTGCTCTCACTTCCTGTTGCTCTGCCTGTCGCTCAGCCTGTGCCAGCCATCCCCATCTTCTGGCTCTTCCCTGAATTCACTTCCTTGATTTGCTCCTACCTCATGCCCTTTGCTGTTTCCTTAGAGTGAATGATTGTTTCTTCAGACATCACCAAACCTTGCTCTCTTATTGTTAATATCTCTGTTCCAGTTTCCTTTTTCCAAAGAGGCCAGTTGTGACATGAAATGAAACACTTCCTTTATAATCTTCACCCTCTGCCCCCTTACCTTGCTTCCTTTTTCTCCATGACTCTCATCGCTTCCTGATATATTATACATTTATTTGCTTATGATCTAGCTCAACCTATTGTTGAATTGAAGCTCCATGAATTCAGAGATTTTGCTTTGTTATCAATCTCTCTGGCACCTAGAAATGTGCCTAAAATATAGTAGACATGCAATAAATATTTTTTAAATTAAATATCTGTTGAATGAATATACCCTCTGCCTCCATTTGGAGAAAAACAACAATCAATTTTGTTTAAAAAAGAAAGCAATAAATCTACAGATAGTAGAAAAACAAATATCATTAGCAGAAAGAATTTTAATAGTGATGGTAAGAGAAGGGAAATAATTATCCTAGAAAATGGGCACTATTGCAGTTGAAAACATTATAGTTCTGAACATCTTTGTGGCCAAGGCAAAAAAGGAAAGGCAATGGTAATCAAAGAAGACTGCTTTTTTAAGGAAAGAATGTCTTAAGTCACAGATTTTCAAACATGTTAAGAGTGAAAATCATTTTCCCCCAATGAAATCTTACCAAGAGCCCCAATAAGAAAATCAAAAGTCTGTTTAACTTCAATTTATTTTTATGTTCAAAATGTAACATTGACTTACAGTCGATGAGAACAGTGAGATTGTGAAGTTACAGACTTCAAGCTCTACGTTCATTTTGCTTCTCTATGTTGTGTAGTTCTGCCAGTCTCCAAGAGACCCTTATTTGCACACGTGTGTGCTTCGCTTCTCAGTTGTGTCCGACTCTTTGCGAGCCCATGGACCATAATCTGCCAGGCTCCTTTGTTCATGGGATTCTCCAGGCAAGAATTCTGGAGTGGGTTGCCACTCCGGGATCTTCCTGACCCAAGGATCGAAGCTGGGTCTCTTCCATTGCAGGCAGATTATTTACCATCTGAACCACTAGGGAAGCCCATTTGCACATATATATAGCTACAAATGGCACATGTTTAATGCCTTTACTTGCAGTCTCAGTGAAAGTGAAAGTGTTAGTCACTTAGTCATGCCTGACTCTTTGCAACCCAATGGACTGTAACCTGCCAGGTTCCTCTGTCCATGGGATTCACCAGGCAAGAATACTGGAGTGGGTTGCCATTCCCTTCTCCAACAATATTCCCAAATCATCTGATCCAAAAGCTCCAGTTAGCAGCAGAAGGAACTTTGTTTTCAAACTTGAATCACTAATGACCTCCAACACCACCTTGTATATTTTACATAAATATAAAAGACAAGGAATCCTCCAAAGTTATAATAATTAACTGTTCCTATCTCACTCTGGTGGTTCAGTGGTAAAGAATCTACCAGCAAGGCAAGAGACTGGGGTTTGACCCCTGGGTCAGGAAAATCTCCTGAAAAAGGAAATGGCAAACCACTGCAGTATTCTTGCCCGCAGAATCCCAGGGACAGAGAAGCCTGGCAGGCTATAGCCAATGGGGTGGCAAGAGAGTCAGACACGACTTAGCAGCTAAACCACCACCACATTCCTAACTCATTATTACCCCCAAATACAATATCTAGTGGGATTGCTATCGTATTTCTATCCAACTGTGCATTTTGTTCTTATGGAGAGTTCCAAGAAGAGAGGCACAGGAGCCTTACTGGAAATAGATCACAGCCTTCTAGTCAGCAAACCTGAGCTGGAAGGGTAACCAGTTCCCATGAACAACAAGCATAAGCCTGATTTTTAACATCCCAAAATGCAGAGCTGCAACTGGTCTGATCAATGACACATATGAGAGAACCTCCACGTATGCACTGAAAAGCTCCATATAGATGAAGAAAGTCGGCCCTCCATCTATAATCTGTGTTGTAAGCCTGTGTGCCTGCGTGTATGTGCCTATATATTCACACATATCTTTTAATATTTATTGTTCAGATTTAATTTTTTATTAACCTGGAATATATTTTCATGTAAGGAATAAAAAAGAGATCTAGTTTTACATTTTTTGTCCTAATAGCTAGCTGCCAGTCCCCAAATAAATATCTTTTGAAGAATTTATCCTTTTTTTTTTAAATGATCTTTAATTATTACTAGATTTCCATCTGATAGGATTCTCTTTCAAGGTCTTTTTTTTTTTTCTTTTCTGTTTCTTTAGGAGTTAAAAAAAAAAAAGCTTTTCAAATTCAAATCGAGGACTGTAGGACTGTGAGGCATCACTGCAGGATCCTAAGGTTTTTACATTAGTGCACTTACTTGTGCTGATGTCACAGGAAGCTGTAACAGAGACCTGTGTATTCAGCAATCTAGTGTTCTGCAAATGCTGAGCCCCTTCTACTCCAGCTCCTCACCCAACACAGGAATCCCAACCACAGCATCCCAGTCAGAAGGTCAGCCAGTGTCTGCTGGAGCATTTTCAGAACGAGATGCTCAACACCTAACACAATCACCTACTTTATTGTTGAATAGTGTTGACGGCTAGAGAATTCTTCCATTTATCTGCTTCCTTCAATTCATACCAGTTGTTCTAATCCTGTTATCTACAACCTCACAGGACAGAGCTAATTCCTTTTCCACCTGCCCTTTTACTTGATGATAGAGAGCAAAGCTTCCCTCAGTCTTCTCTGATTCATGCTCTTAATCTCCAGCTCCTTCAAAGGGTGCTGGGGAATCCCAACAGACAGGGACAGGACTTGTAAAATTAGGTGTTTATAGTGAAAGAGTCCTAACATAGCGTCAGAACAGCCAAGTTTAAATTTCAGCTGTGTGACCTTGAACTAATCTTTCAGATTTCCTGAGCTTCAGTTTCCTGACCTCTAAAATGGGCAAGATGGTCATCAGCACAATTACTATCAACAGGAAAGAGATTTGATACTGACAATTGCAGCATCAACAATATGGTGGGATTTTGCACTGGAGGAATTGTAAAGGGTGAGAATAGATCCTTTTTCTCACCTGCCTCATCCCTACCACCTCCACATCCTGAGGCAGATTCCCACTGCTCTGATTTAATGCTCAAGTAATATTTGGGGGGACTTTTGTTTGTTGGCTGGTTTTTGTTTTGTTTTGTGTTTTGCTGCTCTGAGTTTTGGGGGCTGTGCCCCAGCTTTCTGCAGTCGTGGCAAGTGGGGGCTGCTCTCTAGCTGTGGTGTGTGGGATTCTCCTTGTGGTGACTTCTCTTGTTGCAGAGCATGGGCTCTAGATGCGGTTTTAGTAGTTCAGGCACGTGGGCTTAGTTGCCATGCAACATGTGGGGTCTTCTTGGACCAGGGATCAAACCCACGTCCCCTGCATTGGCAGGCAGATTCTTAACCACTGGACCACCAGGGAAATCCCCAAGTAATACTTTTAATTTGATATCCAAGAGATGAAAACAAGTCACGCAGCCCGTGTGTCACCAGTATCTCACTTTGTCTTCTCATCTACATAGGACATCTTCAGTGTAATACAAGTATATTTTCTTTCTCACTGCTGTCAGACTAAGTTGGCTTCCCATCTCACATTCTAGAACTGATTGCAAACATCAGTCACAATTATCAAGGCTGAGAAGGAGGCAGTCTTCAATCCCTCCAGAGTTTGGTGGTTTCACCATGGGAAAGGAAAAAGGCTGGGAGGACAGGCTGAGATAAAATGTACATATCTTTCTGCTAACTCCTTCAAAAGAAGGCAGCATTTCACTCACATGGAAAATGAAATAGATATGGGTTGTTCTGTTAGGTTTCCAACCTTGCTTGCAAACCAGACAATTCATAAAATTAGTGAGCACCATGAAAGTTTCAGAGAAGACTGCACCATGAAATTTCCCCACGTTCCTGAAGGTAATTCACGTGCACATCATATTCTGAGAAACTCAGTCAGGCTTGAACGGTGCAGTAGGTGTTCCCCGGGACTTGGTAGCTTATGAATATTTAAAGGTAATAAATGTCAAATTAAGTGTTTAACGATCTTGTTTACATGTGAAAGTCCTTGAGAAGGCTCTGTTAAAGATGAAGCTGATACCAATTTCAGAATGTCTTTATTCTTTTTACTATGGGGACGAGAAGATGTCCTTTAATACAGTGGGGATTTGGTGGCTGCTGAGTCCTAAGTTTTAACAGTGGTAGCTGTAGGTGTTTGAATTTGTTCTTTAGAGTTTTACGGTTGTCAAAAAGATGTTTCCACAAACAAAAAGATAAGAAGCTTTAGATGGAAACTTCCCCATTCATTAATCCTTGCCAGCTTTTTGGAAATGTTATCAAGCTATAGAAAGGATATGAGATTGTTGGATGGCATCACTGACTCAATGGACATGAGTGTGAGTAAACTCCAGGAGTTATTGATGGTTAGGGAGGCCTGGTGTGCTGCAGTCCACTGGGTCGAAAAGAGTCAGACATGACTGAGCGACTGAACTGAGAAAAGGATGGGGCTTCCTGCAATGCAGGAGACCCCAGTTCGATTCCTGGGTTGGAAAGAGCCACTGGAGAAGGGAAAAGCTAATCACTTTAGTAATCTGGCCTCGAGAACTAGTCCATGGGGTCGCAAAAAGTCAGACAGGACTGAGCAACTTTCACTTTGCCTGAATAGCTCAGTCAGTAAAGCATCAGACTTTTCATCTGAGGGTCTGGGGTTCATGTACCTGTTTGGGCACATGCTAACTTGGGCTTCCCTGGTGGCTCAGCGGGTAAAGAGTCTGCCTGCAGTGCGGGAGAGTTGTGTTCATTCCCTGGCTTGGGAAGATCCCCTGGAGAAGGAAATGGCAATCCACTCCACTATTCTTGCCTGGAGAATTCCATGGACATGGGATCCTGGTGGGCTACAGTCCATAGGATCACAAGAGTTGGACATGACTGATTAACACTTTTTCACTTTCATAGAAAAGGAATTCAACCACAATTGCTGATTCATGGCAACGAAACCTCGGGATTTAGCATTAGTCAGAGCTGGGTTCACCGCTTGTGTGGCTTCTTAGCTGAGTAACCTTGGGCAAGTCTTTCAACCTCTCTGAACAGTAGTAATCCCTACCCGTAATCTATCTCATGGGCTGTGGGGGGCTCCCATGGCATAAATTCAATGAGATAGCAGGTGTAAAAGTAACTGACACACTGATACTCAATATATGTTTATTACAAAATTATAATTACTAAAGCTATTCACCGTCCAATCTACTTTGTTCATGAAGATTTAAACTTTAGCAAATGAAGAAATCTCCAGACATTCAATAAGACGTGCCCTTGTATCAACAGCACGAGAATACAGGTGGAAGTTATCAAGTTCCATCAATTCCACTTGTATTTCACTTAATTTGACTCAGTTTCCAGTCAGTTGCCAAACAGAGCTCATGTCTACCCTGAGTTAAGAACCCACAAGTGAGAGCCAAGAGCACTGGACTCAGAATCAGGCATGATCTCAAGTTCTCTGCCATTATCTGGGTGAACTTAACCATGACTTTGCTCCTCTCTGGGTGAGGATAACACTTAGCAATGAGTGTTGATATGTGACTCCAATACAAGTTCTGTGTAAACCATGGAGCATCACCGTTTTGGTTGTCTATTACAACTCCCGAAATATGAATCCAAAATTCACTGGCTTTAAGCAACACAGTTTATTATTTCACAGTCTTAGTGGCTTACCTGGGTCACTCAGCCCAGAGTCTGAAACAAGCGGCAGTAAAGGGGAGGGGTCTCCACCGAGGGGTGAAGACCAGGAGGCTATGACCACTGAGAGCCACTTTAGGAGCTTACTACCCCAGTCACACAGATCTGAAAAGGTCAGCATCCTGGGCATGTCACAAGCACGCCCGCTCCCCACAGAAATGTTGGCCATTTCCTTTTCATTCTTGCCTCAACTCCCGTTATCCTGATAGATGGAACCATCAACTGAACCCTCTTTTTCAGTTCATCTTAGCTCACAAGAAGCGTTACAATAAAAATACATGTTACACGATGAAAGCATAATGTGTGATGAAGTATAAAAGAGGAATTTATAAAATACATAAAGGCTAAAAATTTTTTTTAAAAATGGGGCTAGAGAAGGAACACAAATATAAATACTGAGCAAACCTAAAACTTCTCTCAGATCTGGCTTTGAGCTTCTTGGCAGCCAAAACCAAAAATGAGACCCAGTTGGTTACATAGCATTAACCATCAGAAAAAGAAATAGAACTCTTTCTCCAGAGATAGAAAGAACTTGTATGCATGCATGCTAAGTTGTGTGGAACCCTATGGACTCTTTGCAAACCTATGGATTGTAACCCGCCAGGCTCCTGTTCATGGGATTCTCCAGGAAAGAATACTAGAGTGGGTTGCCATGCTCCCCTCCAGGGGATCTTCCCAACCCAGAGATCGAGCCTGAGTCTCCTGTGTCTCTTGCATTGACAGGCAGGTTCTTTACTACTAGCACCTCCAAAGAAGCCCCTAGAAAGTATTCAAGTAGCAGTTAATGGCTCAGATGGTGAAAAAAAAATGCACCTGCAATGCAGGAGACCCAGGTTCTCTCCCTCGGTTGGGAAGATCCCCTGGAGAAAGGAATGGCAGTCCACTCCAGTATTGTTGCCTGGAGAATTCTATGGACAGAGGAGCCTGGCAGGTTACAGTCCTTGGGGTCAGAAAGAGCTGGACAGAACTGAATGACTAACACAACAATAACAATAACAATACTTTTTTTTAAAAAGATCCCATATGAGGTGCACCAAATGACATAGTACATGATGACTTTAACAACTTCCCCACAGAAATGCAGAAAACCGTTTCATAAGGCAATCTTCTGTCATTTTTTGATGAAAGCCTAGAGTATAGCTGCCAAATGTGAAGAAAACAGGATAAAATGCAAAGCCTTCTAATGGTTTACCTTCATTGGAGAATAGGATCTAGAGTGCTTATGATGTCAGTTAGGTTTTATCTTGATTGCCAAGGCCAGATGGTAGGTAGTGACTGCCACACCCACTGGAGTGAAAAAGATTGCAAGCCCTGTCTGTGCCCCAAAGGAAAGAGTGCAGTGATCCATTAGTGATGTCTGACACAGGCACAGGGATAGGCGAGATGAAACAGACTCTCTGAATATGGACCCTGCACTAGGGCAGAAATCCTTCCTCCCGTTTTGTTTTGTTTTAACAGAACTCAACTCTCACCATCCTAGGTATAAAAGGACTCAGAAGCAGCAAAGAATTAAGAGGGCAGAAATAACAATCAAAATAGGGCAAAGCATTACTTAGATAATAACAAAATCATTGCTAAAAATCCACTTTAACAGTGATTCTGCATATTATGTTTCATCAAATATAAAACATCAACAGGGGATCTTCCCAACCCAGAGATCGAGCCTGAGTCTCCTGTGTCTCTTGCATTGACAGGCAGGTTCTTTACTACTAGCACCTCCAAAGAAGCCCCTAGAAAGTATTCAAGTAGCAGTTAATGGCTCAGATGGTGAAAAAAAAATGCACCTGCAATGCAGGAGACCCAGGTTCTCTCCCTCGGTTGGGAAGATCCCCTGGAGAAAGGAATGGCAGTCCACTCCAGTATTCTTGCCTGGAGAATTCTATGGACAGAGGAGCCTGGCAGGTTACAGTCCTTGGGGTCAGAAAGAGCTGGACAGAACTGAATGACTAACACAACAATAACAATAACAATACTTTTTTTTAAAAAGATCCCATATGAGGTGCACCAAATGACATAGTACATGATGACTTTAACAACTTCCCCACAGAAATGCAGAAAACCGTTTCATAAGGCAATCTTCTGTCATTTTTTGATGAAAGCCTAGAGTATAGCTGCCAAATGTGAAGAAAACAGGATAAAATGCAAAGCCTTCTAATGGTTTACCTTCATTGGAGAATAGGATCTAGAGTGCTTATGATGTCAGTTAGGTTTTATCTTGATTGCCAAGGCCAGATGGTAGGTAGTGACTGCCACACCCACTGGAGTGAAAAAGATTGCAAGCCCTGTCTGTGCCCCAAAGGAAAGAGTGCAGTGATCCATTAGTGATGTCTGACACAGGCACAGGGATAGGCGAGATGAAACAGACTCTCTGAATATGGACCCTGCACTAGGGCAGAAATCCTTCCTCCCGTTTTGTTTTGTTTTAACAGAACCCAACTCTCACCATCCTAGGTATAAAAGGACTCAGAAGCAGCAAAGAATTAAGAGGGCAGAAATAACAATCAAAATAGGGCAAAGCATTACTTAGATAATAACAAAATCATTGCTAAAAATCCACTTTAACAGTGATTCTGCATATTATGTTTCATCAAATATAAAACATCAATAAGGACTCCCACTATCCTATGTACATGAATAAAAGGAAAAATTCCACTAATTAAACTGGCACAATGCTTCTTTAACCTCAGGAAATCCCATGGACAGAAGAGCCTGGTGGGCTAGAGTCCATGGAGTCGCGAAGAGTCGGACACGACTTAGTGACTAAACACCCCCATCACCAATCTTAGAAACAGGGCATATTGTGATTGGTGATAGAGTGTCAGCAACTGCAAATTCTGTCCATTTCCAGATGACACGGATATGCTCTGAAGCTGAAGAGCAATGTGTTTCTGAGACATCCCTGGACCACCTCTGTGTGTGTGTATGTGTGTGTGTGTAGTGTGTACATACTCCCTCTGTATCAGTGCTTCAGAGGGAGGAGAGAGACCCCTCAAGATCTTGTCCCATGATTCTTTCATTTAATCCTGCAGTTAATACCTACTTTGAGCACAGTCTGATTCTAGGTATAGTCTCAATGAAAGAAAGTGCAAGTGAAGTCATTCAGTTGTGTCTGACTCTATGTGACCCCATGGACTGTAGCCTACCAGACTCCCCACCCATGAGATTTTCCAGGCAAGAGTACTGGAGTGGGTTGCCATTTCCTTCTTTAGGGGATCTTCCCCGACCCTGGGTCTCCCGCATGTAAGCAGATGCTTTTACCATCTGAGCCACCAGGGTAGTTTCAAGCTGCTGTTGTTGCTAAGTCACTTCTGTCGTGTCTCTGTGTGACCCCATAGATGGCAGCCCACCAGGCTCCCCCATCCCTGGGATTCTCCAGGCAAGAACACTGAAGCGGGTTGCCATTTTCTTCTCCAATGTATGAAAGTGAAAATTGAAAGTCAAGTCGCTCAGTGGTATCCAACTCAGCAAACCCATCAGACTCCTCCATCCATAGGATTTTCCAGGCAAGAGTGCTGGAGTGGGGTGCCATTGCCTTCTCCAGGAAGTTTCAAGAGGGAGTCACAAATGTAGACCGCTAGAGATTAAACCCAGAAATTCTTATTCTTGAAGCTCTAGACTTCACACTTCTTCTAAGAAGAATTTTCTCTGACAAAGTCAGTTTGGTTAGTTTTGTTTCCTTGACCTTATTATGTAAAGCTTCCTAAGTCGACTTTTCAAAAGCAGAGTTTATGTGTAACTGCCTAAAGAAACCACTTCTGATTTAGAGGTAAAGTTTCAATATAGAGGCCTAGTACATAGCAGGTATTACATCAGTGAAGGTGCTGCTTTTCCAGGCTCTGAATTCTCTGCAAGTTGTGATTAATCGAAGAAATGTCCCTCCACTGAGCAGTGTTAATTAGTTGGACACTTAACAAGGAGACCTCCCAGCACGGGAACTGCCAGCCCTGTTCCCACTGTGCCTGACTCAGGCCCGCCTGGGATTGCAGGGAATGAGTTTTCTTAAAGGAGCAGGATTCCCACCGATCCGAATAAGGCACCCTGATCAAGTGGTGCTTTCAATAAAGGAGCGTGGATGCCAGGGCCTGTGAAGGCAGAGATAAGAGAAGTCAGCAGCAGTAATCCTGGGAGTGTTCCCTAAAATGCTGCCCCATTTAACCCTCTCCCAGGTGTGTGCTTTTGGTTTCCTAGTCTTTAAAAGTCCTTGGCAAGAAATTGCATTCTCTGAAGGTGACCTCCCTAGGAAATGACCACCTAGAGTGGCAGTCCACTTCCAGCAGTTCACTCGGGGCCCCTCTGCTGTGATAGGCACTATGGTGGGTCCCCAGAGGGACTTAGGGGTAACATCACCCAGGCCCTTCCCTGATGAAGCAACTGGTCTTGCAAAGGAGTCAGACAAGTGACCAAGAGGAGGGGGAAATTCCACTGCAATTTATTGCATAAATGAACAATAGCCACTTTTGCTTTCTAATGGAGTGAGGTCTAATTTAATCTGTATTGAGATTACTTATTCCTAAACTGCTCCCTTGTCCTCCCTGCGGTGGGCAGGGGAGACATGAACCCAAATTCCAAAATCTCTGCCAACTTTTAATTTGTGCTAAATGATAGGGCTCAAGTAAATGGCCCACTGTTCAGCAGAATGTATTACTAAGTCTTTGGACAGGGCAAGGTTGGGCTGTCAGAACCCAGGGGCAGGGTGAGGGAGAGGAGGGGTAAGGAGAAAGCTTCCAGAGGAGCCTGGAAAAGCAGAAAAGTCTGAGGGGAGTAGGGCAGAGCACCCTGGCCCAATAAACCCTTTTAAAGATTCTCTTAGATTCTCTTCCTCATCTGCAGTAATATAGAACAAAGACCAACAGAATAGTGAGATGCTCCAGTAACTGAATGTATTAAACAGAAAAGAACCTTGGAAGCAGAAGAGACTAAGAAAATTACATTCCCTTCCCCCACACAAACACACTCTCTCTCTCTTCTCTCTCTGAGACTCTGTCTCTCTATCACACATGCACACATACACTCAAAGTCATCAGTTTCGTTCAGTTGCTCAGTCATATCTGACTCTTCACAACCCCATGGACTGCAGCACACCAGGCTTCCCTGTCCATCACCAACTTCTGAAGCTTGATCAAACTCATGTCCATTGAGCTGGTGATGCTGTCCAACCATCTCATCCTCTGCTGTCCCCTTCTCCTCCTGCCTTCAGTCTTTCCCAGCTTCAGGGTCTTTTCCACTGAGTCAGTTCTTTGCATCAGATGGCCAATGTATTGGAGCTTCAGCTTCAGCATCAGTCATTCCAATGAATAATTCAGGACTGATTTTCTTAGAAATCAGTCATCAAAGAGATAGAATTTGGGGCTCCCACTGCCCATGGATGGGCAACTTAACTTAAATGTCCAGCATCAGCTGGCCTCTTGGCTGTGCAAAAAATCAGCTAAAATTCAGCCCAGGGTGAAAGATTTGCCAAAGGCAAACAACATACTTTGAACTTGTTGGAACAAAACGTTTTGAACTTGATAGAGGAGCTGTTCATTCATCCTGGATAGTGGGATGTATGGATGGATGGGGTAGTTAATAATGAGACCTTTAACCAAGAACCCTATTGAGCAGCTTTTGGCAATTCTCTCCTTTCAGAAAAACAGAGAGGGTCTATCAATTGAAGTGTCGTAGTGAAGAACTCAGGCCCCAAAATCCAAGTCCCAGGTTCACTTCCTGTGCCCTGGGGAACATTTCTAGAATTTACAAAATCTTGGTCTCCTCCTCAATAAGATATGGGTGACTGTGGCTCTCAGCATTCAGAGATGTCACGTGTTTCATACAGTGTATCTCACAGAGTAAGGATTCCTTAAGGGTTGGTCCTTCTACAGCACCAGCTGGCCTCCCTAGGATTAGGTTGAAGAATCATTAACCGCACTAAAGTCAGTCTCTTCCTGCCACTGGCCACCTGGAATATGTAGAGTTGCCTTTATGAGAAGTGGCTTCTTCACAAATTAGAGCCCACAGGTCCAGTGTCTGTCCTTGGGTCCTGGTATTATTTGGCCCTGAGGATATAAACCGCTGTTTGCTTTCTCTGTCCAGGCATCTCGAGATACATGACATACCTCTCCCAAGCAGTAGTTGCATGGGGTTTTCCCAAAGGGTGGCTATCTATCTATTTGAGGAACCTTCAAAGATAGCCAAGTTAAGTGCCTTGCCAGATACATTAAGCACATTGTCAGGTATGTGAAGCCAAAATGCTCCAAACAGACTGGTCAAAATGTATGCAAGTATTTTCAGCCTAGGCAGCAATACTTCCAAAGAAAGAAACCCATTTCTATTTTTATAGAGTATTGCTGATGTTATCACCGTTACCACCACCGAAAGTGTCATCTAAAGTACATCAGTCTCATAGTGCTGCCAAACATATGAGCCAAACTGGGCAGCTTAAAACAACAGAAATGTATTCTTGTACAATTTTGAAAGCTAGAAATCTGAAATCAAGGGTTGTTTCTTTTCTGGAGGCTCTAGGAGGATAATCTGTCCCATGCCTCTTTCTTAGCCTCTAATGTTTGCCAGCAATCTTTGGTGTTCTTTAGCCTTTGGGTGTATCAGTCCAATCTCTGCCTCCATCTTCACATGGTACCCTTCTCTCTGTGTCTCTGTGTGTCTTAATTTCCCTCCTCTTATAATACACCAATCTTTGGAATAGTATTGAAAGTGTTAATTGCTATTTCATGTCCAACACTTTGCAGCTCCATGGACTGTAACCCGCCAGGATCCTCTGTCCATGGCATTCTTCCAGGCAAGAATACTATAGAGGGTTGCCATTTCCTTTTCCAGGGAATCTTCCTGAACCAGGGATGGAGCCCAGGTCTCCAGCATTGCAGGCAGATTCTTTACCATTTGGGTCCATCCTAATTCAGCATGGCCTCATCTTCATGAGATTACACCTTCAAGGACTCTATTTCCAAAAAAGTTCAACTTACAAGTTCTGGGTAGACATGAACTCTGGTGGGGAGACAACATTCAAACAAAACACAAGGCAATGACTGTTTTAGAAGTTCCAAATTTGCAGCAAATATTGCAGATGGCAATGATGGGAAGTTACAAGTCTTTTCGAGATTTATGACCCATAACAAAGAGTCTTTCTGCCTCTTTGTTAGTTTTTGCAAACGAAGAAAACTGAGGCCTCAAAATCTTACTGTAAATCAATAGCATAACTATGTCTAGGGCCCAAGTTCTCAATCCCCAGCCCAATGCATTCTGTTATACCTCGTAATATTAGGATGCACATTATCATTTATGTTTCAGTATGTGAATTCTGTCTTCTGAATCAAGCTAGACACTCTTATTTATAGGCAGGAATGAAACTATGTGTGATTCATGGCCTTGGTCTGAAGATTAAATGAGAAAATACATGTAAAGCCCAGCTGGAAGCATAGTAAGTGCTGGATTAATGGTAGCCAATATGATAACTGTGCCTTTTCTATCTTTGGTTTCCTCCAAACTGAAACACACAGCAGGATACACAGTCAATGATCAATAAAACTGTGGAGTATGGTGACTTGAATTACATTACTCTTCTCTTTAACGCTGCCGTTACCAGCGATTCCAGCCACTGCTATCATGATATTTGAGGCTGGGTTCTATTCAATTCACTAGCTACTTATTGAGCTGTTCCTAAGCATCAGGCACTTGTGTAGGCATTGAGAAATGTTACAAAGTGCTATAAAGTAGAAAAAGATACAGTCCTTGCCCTCAAAGAACTCGGATTCTTCTTGTGTGTTAATAGGGAGCTGCCATTCAGTCACAGCATGGTGGATGCACGGATGACCGCCAAGTATGGTGCCTTGACAGAATAGACAATATGATGGATTTTTGCCTGAGGAACACAGAAGGGCTTTTATAGCGATGCTCTTAGAACGAGATCTCCAAAAGAAGTAGGAATTTGCTGGATGGAAATAGCACCCCAAGGCAGAGAAAATAGCAAAAGCAAAGGCATTCTGACATGAAAGTACATGGTGGACTTCATTTGTTGTATGGACTCTAATAGAAATAGATAGGTATGTATTGGAAGGAGTTGAGGAGAGCAGTGGGAAATAGAAAGACTAAGCTGAGACAACTGTGAAGACCTCAGCAGGAACAGGATGGGTAGACAGACCTTCAGTGTCTGACGCCACCTAGGTTTCCTTGTCAGCCACAGCACTTGCCAGAGGGTTCTTCAGGCAAGTGAATTAACCTCTTTAAGTCTCAAATTCCCATCTATAAAGTGAGGGTAATAATGTCTTCCACACAGGGTTGCTATGAAGATTAAATAAAATAATGAAAATAAAGCTTTAAGCCCAATACAATAAACAATGACTACAGCTATATTTTAAAATGAACTTTAATTTTTTTTAGCAAATATTGATTCTTTGAAGGAAGAAGTCATTGGAGGGTTCAAACAGGAATTAGCAAGGCAAGCCAGGAGATAGAAAAATACCACTAAAAGCAGTCAGAGGAAGAGAGGAAAGGCAGATGGTGCCAGGCTCAACAAGGACACTGGAAAGGAAGGTTGGAAAGCTAGGATGGGTAGAATATGGAGAATAGAACTCAGTGACTGGTTGGATATGTGGTATAGACCTAGGATGGACTCAGATTTCTGAATTTGGAGACTAAGTGTCCTTAATGAGGGCACAAAGCTCAAGAGGAAGAGAAAGTTCTGGAAGGGAAGGTGATGAGTTCAGTTCTGAGTGTCTTGATATTAAAGTGTGTGTGGACAGCTGAATAAAGATGTTCAGTGTGATCTTGACTCTGGAGCTGGAGGCACTAGCATCACTGTCACCTAAGTGGTAGCTTTTGCCTTGGCCCAGGGGTTGCTTGGATGGTAAAAAATCTGCCTGCAATGCAGGAGACAACGGTTCAACCCCTGGGTCAGAAAGATGCCCCTGGAGAAGGAAATGGCAACCCACTCCCATATTCTTACCTGGGACATGCCACGGACAGGGGAGCTTGGCAGGCTGCAGTCCCTGGGCTCGCAAAGAACTGGACTTGGCTGAGCGACTAACTCTTTCTAGGAGGTGCACACCCATAATGTGCAGAGAGAGAAGAGAAACAGGCAGAAGATTCAAGCTGGGAATCCCAGCATGGAGGAGATGAGACAGAGGACAGCCAGCAGAGGAAAGTACAGTAACAAAGCCACCTCTGACTCTCCCTCTCGGAGTCATTTGTATTTAGAACCAAAAGGATGCTTATGCATCCTATATATCAACCTCTACATGAACACATAACAGATAGGAAAGGACTCACCCAAGGACATAGCACAACAGGATTCCTGGCAGGACTAGAATTTACAGGTCATCTGACTTCAGCCCAGGGCTCCCTCCACCGCCCTGGCTGCGGTCTGTGCCTAGATGCAGCCAGCAGGGAGTTCTCTCCCCTCTCAGTAGGGGCTGAGGGTTCTGGCTTTCTCCCCTGCTCGGATGCAGCCTTATTTCTCAGTCTGAAAGAAGGACTGGGTAACAGCTTCCAGTCGGCTAATGAGCCAGCCTCGGTTGTCTACCACGATTTCTTAATTTTCTCCAAATGTGAGCTCTCGACATGTGGCCACGGCTTCAGGCAAAACACATTGCGTTCCCAGTGAGACGCCCAGAAACCAGGGGAAGACTGATGGGAGCTCTTGGGGGTGCAATCTGTGATCCTGTCCTCGAGTGGAGTCTGGAGGTTATGGTTAGAAACCAGAATAAATGAGATAATCAGTATTTCCTTCTGATGCATATAGAGTCAAGACTGTCAAAGAGACCCAGACCTCTCTAGACTCCTGACGGCTCTGAGCAGCAACGAGGGGCAGTGGACATCAAGAGGGGTTGATGGGGACCTCCCCACCCTGCTCTGTGTATCCTCAAAACCAAGATTGGCAGGGCAAGGGAAACATATATTGGGCACCTACTTGTCAGTGTGAAGCATTACTGTATACTAAGCAAACATTAAAGGATAAACCTCTGACTAGACTAAACCTCTACCCAAAGGGCATATCACATATGTGGATGAATCCAGTACCTCTAGCCCCAGTCTCTCTCCTGACTCACATGCCCAGTGGTGTATGTGACAATTCCATTCAAATATCCAAAAAGCATCTATCTCAAAAGTGTATTTGTAATTCCTGCTCCCTGACCACAAACCTGCTGCTCCCATGCTCTTCCATATGTATGCAAATGTCAACTCTTTCATTCACTCAGTCATATCTGACCCTGCAACCTATGTGTAGCCTACCAGGCTCCTCTGTCCATAGGGATTCTCCAGGCAAGAATACTGGAGTGGGTTGCCATTTCCTCCTCCAGGGGATCTTCCTGGCCCAGGGATCGAACCCTCAACTCCGGCATTGGCAGGTGGATTTTTTAACCATTGAGCCAACCAGAAAGCCCAAGGGCTCAAGCCAAAAATCCTAGAGCTCTTCTGGGTGCCTCTGTTTCTCTCATGCCCTGCAGTATCCACTGGCAAATCCTGTTGGGTCTCCCTTCAACCTGTACCCTGAATCTGCCCCCTGTCCCAGCTTCCATCACTGCTGACCCACATGGCATCACCATCAGCTCCTCCCACCCCAAGTCAGGAGCCCTCTTGCTTGTCTGCCTGATGCGGCTCTCCTATCATCCCATGGTCTGCTCTCCATCTAGCGGCCAGAGTGGGCCTTCTGTAATCTGATCACAGAGGACCCTCCTTGCTCTCCATTCTCCAAAGACTCTGCTCTGCTCCTCCCTCTTCACAGTCTGCAAATATTCAGATGGCCCACTCTGTCCATTTGTCTGGGTGTCTGCTCTTGGCATCTCCTCAAAGAGGCCTTTCCTGACACCCAATCTAAAGTAGCCCCTCAGGCACTCTCCCTGCCTTCTCCCACAAGATATATAGATAGATAGATAGATAGATAGATAGATAGATAGATAGATAGATAGATAGATATAGATATATAGATATATAGATATATAGATATATAGATTTTTTTTTGGCTGAGCATTTATCTCTACCAGATATTACATACTTATCTGTTCATCACCCCCACTGGAGTTTAAACTCACTGAGGCTAGGAACTTTTTCTATCTTGTGTCCAGTTATGTCTCCAGCACCTAAATAATACTTATCTCATAGTGCGTGTTCAGTAAACACCTGCTAGAGAGAGAGAGAAAGGGAGGTAAAAATATGTTCTATGGGAGGTCATTTAACCCTCCAAAATGAAGAAGGTGGAGCAAGCTCTGTTCCTACTGTGACTCCCCTACAGAACTTAGAATTAGATGAGACACACACAGTAGATACTGCAGAACAAAAACCAATTTTTCAACACATAATCACTAGCCTTCACTCTGGATTACCCTTTACAAAATGATCTTTAGAAAAATTTCACAAAGCCAGCTTAAATTTGTATTATTTAAGTAGAATGTTACAACTGGCCAGCCCTTTCTACTGTATAATCATAAGGGATTTGATTTAGGTCATATCTGAATGCTTTAGTGGTTCTCCCTACTTTCTTCAATTTAAGTCTGAATTTGGCAATAAGGAGCTCATGATCTGAGCCACAGTCAGCTCCTGGTCTTC
>SJYC01108072.1:0-45907 GCA_006408675.1 Madoqua kirkii
CCCTTAAATCTATTTCTCACTTCCACTGTATAATCATAAGGGATTTGATTTAGGTCATACCTGAATGGTCTAGTGGTTTTCCCTAGTTTCTTCAATTTAAGTCTGAATTTGGTAATAAGGAGCTCATGATCTGAGCCACAGTCAGCTCCTGGTCTTGTTTTTGCTGACTGTATAGAGCTTCTCCATCTTTGGCTGCAAAGAATATAATCAGTCTGATTTCAGTGTTGACCATCTGGTGATGTCCATGTGTAGAGTCTTCTCTTGTGTTGTTGGAAGAGGGTGTTTGCTATGACCAGTGCGTTCTCTTGGCAAAACTCTATTAGCCTTTGCCCTGCTTCATTCACTATTCCAAGACCAAATTTGCCTGTTACTGCAGGTGTTTCTTGACTTTCTACTTTTGCATTCCAGTCCCCTATAATGAAAAGGACATCTTTTGGAGTGTTAGTTCTAAAAGGTCTTGTAGGTCTTCATAGAACCATTCAACTTTAGCTTCTTCAGCGTTACTGGTTGGGGCATAGACTTGGATTACTGTGATACTGAATGGTTTACCTTGGAAATGAACAGAGATCATTCTGTCGTTTTTGAGGTTGCATCCAAGTACTGCATTTCGGACTCTTGTTGGCCATGATGGCTACTCCATTTCTTCTAAGGGATTCCTGCCCACAGTAGTAGATATAATGATTTCCCTGGTGGCTCAGACAGTAAAGCGTCTGTCTACAATGCAGGAGACCTGGGTTCAATCCCTGGGTTGGGAAGATTCCCTGGACAAGGAAACAGCAACCAACTCCAGTACTCTTGCCTAGAAAATCCCACGAACGGAGGAGCTTGGTGCAGGCTACTGTCCATGGGGTCACAAACAGTTGGCACGAGTGAGTGACTTCACTTCGCTTTCTAAAACTTTAAACTCAACCAAATTCTCATTCTAGTGTATGGGCCTGTTCCCTTGTGTTTCCATCCCATTTTCCAATAGTCATTTAATGGAAAGAGTACAGACTCAGGTGCCAGGATTCTGGTCTTAGTATTGTTATTCTGATGCTGAGTGGCCCTGGGCAAGTGCCTCTGCCAATCTGGGCATAGTTTCTGCTTAAAATGGAGGTAGTATCCCTACCTGGTGAACTCCCAATGAGATAGTAAGCAAGATGTAGCAGCATCTAATGCAAAGAATGGAGGGAGGATCTAAATTCTCCTTGACCCATCCCCCTGCTCCAGGTCCTTCCTCCCCCATTCCCCATACCTCTAGCCCATTTGAGCTAAATTGTTGTCTGAGGGGGCTTCCTTGGTAGCTCAGCTGGTAAAGAATCCACCTGCAATGCAGGAGACCTAGGTTTGATCCCTGGGTTGGGAAGAGCCCCTGGAGAAGAGAATGGCTACCCACTCCAGTATTCTTGCCTGGAGAATCCCTATAGACAGAGGAGCCTGGTATGCTACAGTCCATGGAGTCACAAAGAGTTGGACACGACTGAGTGACGTTCACTCACTCACTCACTCATTCTTTGGAGAGCAGGTCAGTATTGGTATTTCCTTCATGTTCAGTCCCTTTCCTGGGCATATGTAGTGGGCTTTCCCATGGTGGGGAGACAAGAGGCTCCTTGTAGGTTCTGACAATGCTAATCAGGGATAGAAGTTACCTTTCAAAAATGGAGAGTAGATACCTCCAGTGCTCTATCTAGGGTGGGCTCTAATAGCCAGAGGGACCCCCTCCAAGCCCTCGAGAATCCTCCCATTTGACCCACTCAACCTGGGGCTGTTTTTGTGATCTCTGGATTGAATTTTGTCCAAACCGTGCCCCTGACTAACTGTTGAGGGACCTTGGGCAACCCCCTGAGCCTTTGTTTCTCTATTTGTAAGATGGAGAAGGCATACTCATGGATCTTAAAGGTATCTTCCAAGTCAGAATGCCACAGAATTTAGCACTGCCTGTTGATGGAATCTGAGTCATAAAGGCATTAAGCACAGAAAGAATGCTGAACACTGAACCCATCACTTCTCAACCCAGAGTCACACAGAAGCAGCTGCCCTGTCTCCCTCCTGCTCGATGGCCTCTTCGTCTGCCCAGGTTCAGCTTTTGGCTCGCTTCCTGCCTCCTGTCCTGCCTTTGTCCCTGTGTCGTCCCTGTATCTTCACCCGATGCCTGCCTCAGTCAGCAGCTACTCAGACCACACTGGTCCCCTTCCTACCACATGCCCAGACCATCTCCCTCTTCTCACTAGTTTCGCCCTTTCCCACCTTGCTGCCTGGATCACCTCTACCCTAGTCTATCCCGCTGCTCCTCCTACCACTTACCTTCCCCTCTCCCTCTCCCTTCCATTCACTGCCCCTTCCAACTTGTTCCCCTCTTCTCTGACGTAACTCCTTGAACCTTGCCCCTTGCCCCTCCTCCACACTCTGCCTCTTCCCCACCTGCGTGGACCTTGGGCCCACATAAGCCTCTCTTGCCTCTGCTAAGACATCTGCCCCAGCCAGCCCTCACCAGGCCTGATGATCCCCACTCTCCATCATGGGCCTCCTGTCCCTTCCAGTGGGGCACCTGGCCCCTCCCAGAAGTCCTGAGAATGTGGTCTGCAGCATCCTGGGGACTTGGAGGACATGGGGGACACTGGATGATGGCGAGCAGACACACAGCCTGGTGGGGCAGCTCCCTCAGGTAAGAGTCTCTTTCCCAAGACGGGCTACTTTCATGTAGACAGCTACTTTCATGTCTTGGTTATCTTGCTGCCTGAGTCTAGCATGTCTCTTCCCACTCCTTAAACCAAATATAAATGGAGATCATATTATTTTTATTTTTTGTTTAACATTTATTTTTACTTATTATTTATTTGGTTGTGCCAGGTCTTAGTTGTGGATGTATTTTTTCAGTTCCGTTCAGTTCAGTTACTCAGTTGTGTCCAACTCTTTGCAACCTCATGGACTGCAGCATGCCAGGCTTCCCTGTCTATCACCAACTCCTAGGGCTTACTCAAACTCATGTCCTTTGAGTTGGTGATGCCATCCAACCATCTCATCCTCTGTCGACCCCTTCCCCTCCTGCCTTCAATCTTTCCCAGCATCAGGGTCTTTTCAGATGAATCAGTTCTTCACATCAGGTGGCCAAAGTATTGGAGTTGCAGCATCAGCATCAGTCCTTCCGATGAATATTCAGGGCTGATTTCCTTTACGATTGACTGCTTTGATCTCCTTTCTGTCCAAGGGACTCTCAAGAGTCCTCTCCAACACCACAGTTCAAAAGCATCAATTCTTTGGTGCTCGGCTTTCTTTAGAGTCCAACTTTTACATCCATACATGACTACTGGAAAAAACAAAGCTTTGACTAAACAGACGTTTGTTGGCAAAGTAATGTCTCTGCTTTTTAATATGCTGTCTAGGTTGGTCATAGGTTTTCTTCCAAGGAGCAAGGGTCTTTTAATTTCATGACTGCAGTCACCATCTGCAGTGATTTTGGAGCCCAAGAGTATAAAGTCTGTCATTGTTTCCACTGCTTCCCCATCTATTTGCCATGATATGATGGGACCAGATGCCATGATCTTAGTTTTCTGCATGTTGAGTTTTAAGCCAGCTTTTTCACTTTCCTCTTTCACTTTCATCAAGAGGCTCTTTAGTTCTTCGCTTTCTGCCATAAGTGTGGTATCATCTGCAAAGCTGAGGTTATTGATATTTCTCCCAGCAATCTTGATTCCAGCTTGTGCTTCTTCCAGGCCAACATTTCGCATGATGTACTCTGAATAGAAGTTAAATAAGCAGGATGACAATACACAGCCTTCATGTACTCCTTTCCCGATTTGGAACCAGTCTGTTGTTCCATGTTTGGTTCTAACTGTTGCTTCCTGATCTACATACAGATTTCTCAGGAGGCAGGTGGTCTGTTATTCCCATCTCTTTCAGAATTTTCCACAGTTTGTTGTGATCCATACAGCCAAAGGCTTTGGTGTAGTCAATGAAACAGTAGATGTTTTTCTGGAACTCTCTTGCTTTTTCGATAATCCAACAGATGTTTGTAATTAGATCTCTGGTTCCTCTGCCTTTTCTAAATCCAGCTTGAATATTTGGAAGCTCACGGTTCACATACTGTTGAAGCCTGGCTTGGAGAATTTTGAGCATTACTTTGCTAGCATGTGAGATGAGTGCAATTGTGTGGTGGTTTGAGCATTCTTTGGCACTACCTTTGGGGTTGGAATGAAAACTGACCTTTTCCAGTCCTGTGGCCAGCTTGTGCTTCTTCCAGGCCAACATTTCGCATGATGTACTCTGAATAGAAGTTAAATAAGCAGGATGACAATACACAGCCTTCATGTACTCCTTTCCCGATTTGGAACCAGTCTGTTGTTCCATGTTTGGTTCTAACTGTTGCTTCCTGATCTACATACAGATTTCTCAGGAGGCAGGTGGTCTGTTATTCCCATCTCTTTCAGAATTTTCCACAGTTTGTTGTGATCCATACAGCCAAAGGCTTTGGTGTAGTCAATGAAACAGTAGATGTTTTTCTGGAACTCTCTTGCTTTTTCGATAATCCAACAGATGTTTGTAATTAGATCTCTGGTTCCTCTGCCTTTTCTAAATCCAGCTTGAATATTTGGAAGCTCACGGTTCACATACTGTTGAAGCCTGGCTTGGAGAATTTTGAGCATTACTTTGCTAGCATGTGAGATGAGTGCAATTGTGTGGTGGTTTGAGCATTCTTTGGCACTACCTTTGGGGTTGGAATGAAAACTGACCTTTTCCAGTCCTGTGGCCCCTGCTGAGTTTTCCACATTTGCTGGCATCTTGAGTGTAGCACTTTCACAGCATCATCTTTTAGGATTTGAAATAGCTCAGCTGGAATTCCATCACCTCCACCAGCTTTGTATACAGTGATGCTTCCTAAGGTCCACTTGATTTCACATTCTGGGATGTTGGGCTGTAGATGAGTGATCATACCACTGTGATTATCTGGGTCATGAAGATCTCTTTTACACAGTTCTTCTGTGTATTCTTGCCACCTCTTCTTAATATCTTCTGCTTCCATTAGGTCCATACCATTTCTGTCCTTTATTGTGCCCATCTTTGCATCAAATCTTCCTTTGGTATCTCTATTTTCTTGATGAAATCCCTAGTCTTTCCCATGATGGGTGAGGAATGCTTTCTTATTTCTCCTTGCTATTCTTTGAAACTCTGCATTCAAATGGGTATATCTTTCCTATCTCTTTTGCCTTTTGCTTCTCTTCTTTTCACAGCTATTTGTAAGGCCTCCTCAGACAGTCATTTTGCCTTTTTGCATTTCTCTTTCTTGGGGATGGTCTTGATCACCGCCTTGTGTATACTGTCATGAATCTCCATCCATAGTTCATCAGGCCCTCTGTCTATCAGATCTAATCCCTTGAATCTATTTGTCACTTCCACTTATAATCATAAGGGATTTGCTTTAGGTCATACCTGAATAGTCTAGTGGTTTTCCCTACTTTCTTCAATTTAAATCTGAATTTGGCGATAAGGAGTTCATGATCTCTGAGCCACAGCCAGCTCCCAGTCTTGTTTTTGCTGAATACATTTTTAAAATTTGTTTAAATTAATTTATAAATTTTATTGTTATTTTGGGCCACACTGAGAAGCTTATAGGACCTTAGTTCCCTGACCAGTGGTTGAACTTAGGCCCTCTGCACTGAAAACACCAAGTCCCTTTAAAATATAACTAAGATCTAATACAGATAAATAAACCAAGTGTTAAAAAAATTCCAGTCACCCCAAATCCTCAGGCCATGCTGGCTGACATTTTCCCCTATAGATGAGTCTCGTGTGGCCTAGAATTCCACATAACGGTACTTACTCTTTGTGTTTGGTGTCTTACTTTAGGGTCCTGTTTCACCATCCTTCTGTGCTATTGCATATACCACTGATTCATTCTGTTTGGTGCTAAGTGGTATCCCGTTACATTGATTTGCCACCAATTGCGTCTCCATGGCACATGTAGCGAGATATGACTGTTGTCAGTTTGTTGCCTCTCATTCCAAATCTACCCTTCACTACCTGCTCTCTGATAGCTGGCTAGCCCCCTTTGCAGATTTCTCCTTCGTTTGCGGTGAGAACAGTATTAAGCTGTGTCAGTAGATGGCGATGGAGGGACACTGCAGGAAGAAGCTTTTCCTGAGTCTCATGTGCTCCGTTTCTCTTGCAATTGCCCTGCTCCCAGAGGCAGATGCCTGGCAGCATCCATTAACATTCTGCTCCAGCTGTGTGCCCAGAACATGCCTGTGAACTCACAGCTTGTGCCCACCTCACTAGAGCCTCCCACAGTGGACTCTGTGGTCCTCAGGCATCATCCCAGTGATGAGCAGGCTTCCAACTTCCCTGTGCACCCACCTGCCAGCCTCCACCCAGCAGGAAGGAGGCTGTTTCCCTGGAAGGCTGTTTCCTCCAGACATAGGCACAAGTGTCCTAAGCCTTCACCACTCGCCTGCAGGTAGGTTCCTGACCTGGACTCTCCAGGGTCTCCCTGGCAGCCTCTGCCATCAGAACCCCAGAGGGATGTTTCCGACTGGCCTGGAGGCTGTGGATCAGGCCCGGCCTGGGTTCCTAGTACACCTCATATCCCGACACATGTTTTCCAACAAATTTTGAGTGCCAGCTTGAAGGAGAGGTCGTCTTTTCAATTGTTCCTTCCTTGGACACTCCCTCAGCTTTAGAATATTCTGTATATTTCTCTTATCACCTTCTCTAACACTTGAAGAGTTAATACTTTTTAACATTAACATTCCCTTGTTCAGGTAACTATGTGGTCTTGATTTTTTGATCAACTGCTGACAGCTACATCAGGCATTTGTGTTGTTTCCAACATGAGGCTATTATGAATAAAGTGCCGTGAGTATTTTTGTCTCTGGGTGGACATAGCCTTTCATTATTCCTGATAAACAGCTAGAATTGGAATTGCTGGGTCTTGGGGTAAGTGTATAAGAAAGTTTAAAGGAATTGACAAACTGTTTTCCAAAGTGATTATACCATTTTATGTTTTCATCAAATTGGCAATTTGTATAACTTCTTTTGTGACCCATCTGTTTGTCTTTCGCCCATTTTTTTTTTACTTTGTCTTATTAAGTTGTCATCTTATTATGAGTCATAATGGTATATTTCAAAGAGAAGAAGTTTTAATATTGATGAAATCTGATTTATCTTTTGATTTCTATTTTAGGGTTACTGCTTTTTATGTTCTAAGAAATTGCTGTCTACCATAAAATTGTGAAGATATTTTTCCCTGTATTTTCTTGTAGAAGTCTTATAATTTTAACTTTTATATTTAGGTCTATGAACTATTTTGAGTTAATTTTTGTGTATATCATGAAGGGTTCATACTTTGCACTACAATATCCAGCTATTGCATCACCACTTGTATAGATTATTGAATGACTTTGGCACCTTTGTCAAAAACTATTTCCATAGTGTTCCATTTCCATTGATCTATCTTTATGCCAATATCATTGTTACTTTATAATCAGTCTTGCAATCAGATAACAAAATCTTCCAACTCAGGTCTTCCTTTTCGAAATTCCTTTAGCTATTCAAGGTCTTTTGCATTTCCAAATAAACTTTAGTATCAGCATGTCAGGTTCTTCAGAGAAAACCTGTTGGGGTTTTTACTGAAAGTGCACTGATTCTAGAGGTAAATTTGGGAGGAATTGACATCTTCACAATATAGTGTCTTCCAGTCCATAAACAGAGTATGATTAACTGTCCATATCTTCAGGTTTTAATCTTTGTCACACTACATCTCTGTCTATCCTTCTGCAATCACATCTCCTTTTGACCACAGCTGGGAAGGTTTCCACTTTTAAGACCCAGATCACTAGACTGGGCCCATCCACATAATGTGGGCTAATCTCCCTGTCTCAAAGTCCTTAATTTAGTCATATCTACAAAATCCCTTCTGTCATGTAAATTAACATAGTCACAGGTTTTGGGCATTAGGATGTGAACATCTTCAGGGGTTCACTATTCTGCCAGCCACACTTTACCACAAATAATGTCTTGATGAATATTCCTTGTACATGTGCCTTTAATGAAGATATATACAAATGTATAGGTCATAGGATCTGCATATAATTAGACCAGGTAATGTCAGCTTGCTCTTCAAAAGGCTACACCGATTATGCCTCCATGTCCTTGATGTCCTTTGGCATTATCAGTTTTCTAATTTTTACCAATTATTATTGGTATAAAGTGATATTTCATTATTTCTTTAATTTGCATATCTCTTATTATAATGATTCTGAGGCTATTTTAATATGCTTATCAACTTTTGGAGTTTGCCTGTTTATTTCCTTTGCCCATTTTCCCATGGAAATCGCTTCCTTTTTATTGCTGATTTGCAGGACTTCCTTGTATATGCTATAGCTGTTAGTCCCTTGCCATTTTTTGGCATTGTAAATTCTCATTCTTTAATCTGTTTATCAACTCTGTCCATGGTGCCATTCATTAAATAGAAATGCTTACTTTTAATGTAATCACTTTACACAGTTTTTAAAATTATAATTGGTGCTTTTGAAATATTCAAAGTTCCTCCTTGCTTTTCTTTCACAGAACTCTTTATCTTACACTTTTCTCTCATTAACTTTATATTTCACCTTTCTTTTTTGGGTGTACTGAGCCATCTAGGGTTTGTCTGTGTCTTGGTTTGGGTGGATATATGGTCAGGTCACTCGAGATGGCTGTCCTTTGCTATTTGCGCACCCCTTCCTCCACCAGGGCCTGCTTCACGCACCTGATATCCGGTCCTCTTAAGTATAGAGCTTAATCAGTAACTGCCTACTGCTTGCCTCCAGCTCCAGCCGCAGGTTTCCCTGGTAACTGAGAAGCCAACCTAACTTCAATTCCCACTAAAAGTGGTAGCTTCCCTCCTCCCTGAGGAGCAAAGGTCGCTGCTGTGGCCAGCCTGCCTGCCAGCCAGCCAGCCACAGTGGGGTGCTTCAGACATGTAAGATTTCCCTATCTGATAAACTGCCGATGTCTCTGTTGCTATCTCCAGGCCCTTCCTTCCATCTTGAGGCTGAGCAACTACAAGGTTTGTATAACCTGCAGGGTGCAGCCCAACAATAGGTGAGCCAGTCAGGAGGCTGAGCGAACTCCTGTGAGTGCCGAGATGTCAAGAAGAAATGAGGATGGGGATTGGAAGCTTGGGGGGTGATCCTGACGTTAGCTAGGGGCTCTATGGCAGCCGACTACCTGAAGAGATGCCTTTCTCTTTCATTATACTGCTGATATTTCTTAACCTCAGAGTCTCTTTCCAGTTAAAAAGTAGCAGCGCCATGCTTGTGACTCATCTGATTGCATGGATGACTGGTGAATACAGACAAAGTGAAAAGACCTGGATTATCTACAAGATACAAGGATACTCCTGGCCCACCACCCCTAAACGAGCGCTGATACAGACTTCAGGGATATTAACCCAGGGGGAGGGACCGGCTTGTGAATCAGACATGGCCAGTCACTCAGAAAGGTTTGGTGAAGGCCTCACTGGCAAAGTAAGAGGCCCCTTGGACTTCTGGTCCCAGCTAGGGAGGGGACAGAACCACCAATGAGACAGAAATCCTGCTCTCAACCTACAGCCCAGGAGGCTAATTCAAGTCCTACAAGCTATAACTGGACACCCCAGGAGTGATTGTGAATGCCATGTGAACCCAGAGGCAACTAGTCAACACCATCTGAGTTCAGCTGTTTACCTCCGAAGGACTGTGGCCAACTGTTGGTCAGGATGGCAGCTCATTTTTTTGCTATCGTAGGATCTGCCCCCAGGGAAACATTATAAAATGGCCCTGGGACTGGCAGGTTAGCTCCTGGTGGTTTGGGTCTGCCACGCGATGAGGAGTAGAATTGGAAAGGGACTTAGAGATTTCACCTATCTTCTTCCCGGCCCCACCCAAGATGACTAAGGTAATTAATCTGGAACCCTACTAGGGAAAGATGCTCCCCCTCCCCATCCTGTTAACTCTTTGCCATTGCTATACCACCTCTCCAGGACTGGGCACCAGCTATGGGGACAGAAGTGGACTGCTGCTGCTGCTAAACTGCTTCAGTCGGGTCCGACTCTGTGCGACCCCATAGATGGCAGCCCACCAGGCTCCCTAGTCCCTGGGATTCTCCAGGCAAGGACACTGGAGTGGGTTGCCATTTCCTTCTCCAAGAGGTGGACAGGTGATATGGTATTTCAGGCCAGGACAAACACCTCAGGCAGGGATGGTATTATCTCAGAATGCAGTTTCTATTTTGTATAATAGTCATGATCTCCCCTGTACTGTGCCTGTTAAACATCTCGTATTTCCTCCCTAGCCTGAGTGGAGGGAATGTGTTCACAGACTGCGTGATAATAGTGGCTTCACTGTGAAATGAGTCACACTGCTAGGTCTGCAGCGATTTTCCACGGAAGAGTGACCCAGCTAATGTGACGGTGCAGGGACAACTGACCACTCTCACCTCCTGTCCTGCATGCCAAGTGCCTGGCTCTAAAACTGCCCACCTCTTGGCAATCCCTGCTTTTAGCGTGGCAGGTATCCTACTCTTGATACCCTCTAGTTGCTGGTGTCTGTATGGCCTTCGTGGTGTTTGGTTGCAGAGCACCTCTACATACCTGATCCCAGGGATATCATGGAAGAGAGCTGGACCAAGATTGTAAGGGTCCAGCAAGGTATATTGGAGAAGGAAATGGCAACCCACTCCAGTATTCTTGCCTGGAGAATCCCAGGGACTAGGGAGCCTGGTAGGCTGCTGTCTATGGGTTCGCACAGAGTTGGACACGACTGAAGCGACTTAGCAGCAGTAGCAGTAGCAGCAAGGTATATAGGTGTGGTATATGGCCAGACCACCCAAGATGGCTGTTCTCTTACTCTCTGTACACCCCACCCTGCTCCACCAGGGCCTGCCTCACTCACGACTATCCAATCCTCTTAATTATAGGGCTTAATCAGTAACTGCCTAGGTGCTTGCCTCCTGCCCCAGCCACGGTCTCGCTGGTAACTGATCACGTCATTCTCCCGTAAATGGTAGCCTCCCTCTTCTCTCAGGTAGTGAAGATTGCTGCCGTGTTCTGCTAGTCATGTACAGTGGGGTGTCACTCCAGGGTCTTTTGCTTTGGATGTGTGATATCCCCTGTCCAATAAACTGCTGATGCTTCTGGCACTGTCTCCAGACTCCTCTTCCCTCTGCAGCCTAGGCAGCTACAAGGCTTGCAAGTCTGTGGAGTACAACCCAACAGCAGGCATTTCTTTCTTTTTTTGTCCAGAGAGTGAAAGTGTCTCTAATACATATTTTAAACAATCCACTTTTCCTCATTGTTTTAAGGTACCCCTCTCATCATATATTAATTTCCTAGATATATTACATACCAATCCTTGAGTTTTCTCTTCTTTAAACAGAAGTTGATCTAACCATTAATAGATTTATATTATTGTACATAAGTTGTAGAGTAAGTTTACTTAACATACCAACTGAAATTTTTAGCTTGTGTTGAGTTTACAGATCAACTTGGAAAGTTAATATGTTTATATTAAACTGCCTTATCCAAGAACAGGGAATGTCTGTTCATTTATTCAGATAATCAACTCTAAAGAATTTGAAAATTCTCTCTGTAGAGGTCTTATGTATTCTTATTATTTAATAATTTGAATTGCTATTGTGGATAATATCTCATGTTTACTGGTTATAGCTGTTACAGAAAAAAAAAAAAGCAACTGATTTTGGTAAGTGATCTTGTATCCAGCAACCTTGTTGCTGAATACTCACTCTCATGAGTTCTAATAATTGTTCTTCTTAATAAGGTAGTAATCAAATTATCTATAAACGATAGCGTTATCTCTTTTTCAATCCTTCCTCTCTTTGTTTTTATGGCTTTGTACAGGATTCCTATACAGCTGTGGTGTTGGAGAAGACTCTTGAGAGTCCCTTGGACTGACAGGAGATCCAACCAGTCCATCCTAGGGGAAGCTGGTCCTCGGTGTTCACTAGAAGGACTGATGTTAAAGCTGAAGCTCCAGTATTTCGGCCACCTGATGCGAAGAGCTGACTCATCTGAAAAGACCCTGATGTTGGGAAAGATTGAAAGCAGGAGGAGAAGGGGACGCCAGAGGATGAGATGGTTAGATGGTCTCATACACATAGGTGTCATAGATTTTCAAATTCCACTGGTGACCAGTTTTTTAATCCCCCCTCTTGATTTGAGGCTTCCCCAATAGGCTGTGTCTTGCAGCTATTTCACTTGTAAGCCATTAGATCCCTGTTTGTAGGGGATAAGTTGTGGGGCAGAGGAAGCCTTCTATAATATGATCGCACCTCGTTCTTTTAATGGGTCCATTTCCCTGTGTCATGACTTTCACAAATGTTTTTTGAGCCTTTCATCTCCTCTTAGGTGAGAGAGGAATCTAGGGGGCCCCTGAGTGGGGAAAATGCCCTCCCCCAGGGTTGGGTCGGTTCAGTTCAGTTCGGTCGCTCAGTTGTGTCTGACTCTTTGCGACCCCATGGACTGCACCATGCCAGGCTTCCCTGTCCATCACCAACTCCCAGAGCTTGCTCAAACTCATGTCCATGGAGTTGGTGATGCCATCCAACGATCTCATCCTCTGTCGTTCCCTTCTTTCTCCTGCCTTCAATCTTTCTCAGCATCAAGGTCTTTTCCAATGAGTCAGTTCAGTGTTTTCCCTGGACAGTAGGCCTTTGTCATGGAGGAGACTCTGGATGTTTTTCAGAACTTTTACCTTCTCCTTGAAAAAGACCACTAGATTTTTCTCAGATCTCTATTGTGGGTGCCTAGAAAAAAAGCCCATAAAAGTATGCACCCTTCCCAGCCTCTAATTGTTGATCATACCCAAAGTAGTTCACACTCAGCCTCCAGAAATTTGTTAGTATTAACATTTCAGTGTTCCTGTCAGGTTTTGGCTCCAGCGGGTTCTCCTGGTAATCATAGACTAGCTCTAATTCTCTGTGTGTGCTCTCCATATTTCAAGGTAGCAGTTTGCCTTCCAACATCAGTTCTCTGCCAGGTCCAAGAAGCATCATTGATTCTTCTTCTGTTGATCTTAAAGAGAATACATTAAATGTTTTCATTAACATAACATTTACTACAGGCTTTTTGGTGTATGTTGTTGTTCGGTTGCCCAGTCATGTCTGACTCTTTGCGACCCCATGGATGGCAGCACACCAGGCCTCCCTGTCCCTCACTGTCTCCCGGAGTTTGCCCAAGTTCATGTCCATTACATCAGTGATGCCATCCAGCCATCTCATCCTCTAACACCCTCTTCTTCTGCCCTCAGTCTTTCTCCCATCAGGGACTTTTCCAGTGAGTCGACTGTTCGCATCAAGTGACCAAAATACTGGAGCTTCAGCTTCAGCATCAGTCCTTCCAATGAGTATTCAGGGTTAATTTCCTTTAAGACTGACTGGTTTGATCTCCTTGCTTGAGAGTTTGAGAGCCTCCAATGGACTGTCGGAGTCTTCTCCAATACCACAGTTCGAAGGCATCAGTTCTTTAGCACTCTGCCTTCTTTAGGGTCCAGCTCTCACAACCATACATGACCACCAGGAAGACCATAGCCTTGACTAGACAGACCTTCATCGGCAGAGTGATGTGTCTGCTTTTCAACACATCACCTAGGTTTGTCGTCACTTTCTGGCCAAGAAGCAATGGTCTTCTGCTTTTGTGGCTGCAGTCACGATCTGCGGTGATTTTAGAGCCCAAGAAGAGGGAATCTGTCACTACTTCATCTTCTCCAATACCACAGTTCGAAGGCTCAGTTCTTTAGCACTCTGCCTTCTTTAGGGTCCAGCTCTCACAACCATACATGACCACCAGGAAGACCATAGCCTTGACTAGACAGACCTTCATCGGCAGAGTGATGTGTCTGCTTTTCAACACATCACCTAGGTTTGTCGTCACTTTCTGGCCAAGAAGCAATGGTCTTCTGCTTTTGTGGCTGCAGTCACGATCTGCGGTGATTTTAGAGCCCAAGAAGAGGGAATCTGTCACTACTTCCACTTTTTCCCCTTCTATTTGCCATGAAGTAATGGGCCCATATGCCATGATCTTAGTTTTTTTAATATTTAGTTTAAGCTAGTCTTTTCATTCTCCTCCTTGACTCTCATTAAGAGGTTCTTTAGTTCCTCTTTGGTTTCTGCCATTAGAGTGGTCTCTTATCAAATCAAGAAAGTTGCCAATAGTTTTGTTACAAATAGGATTGAACCTTACAAAATGCTTTTTCTGCATTAGGATAATTATTTATCTCTGTTAGTCTATTGATATGGTGAATTACAGTGAATTTTTCTATTGAATCACCCTTATGTTCTGGGATAAACACCAGTTGATTGCGCACGTGTGTGTGTTCAGTTGTGTCCAACTCTTTGCAGCCCCATGGACTACATGTAGCCCATTAGGCTCCTCTGCCCATGGACTTTTTCAGGCAAGAATACTGGAATGGGATGCTGTTTTCTACTCCAGGGGGTACTCCTAACCCAGGGATTGAACCCATGTCTCCTGCCTTGGCAGGCAGATTCTTTACCACTAGCACCACCTGGGAAGCCCAATTGATCATGATTATATCATTTTTAATATACTACTAAACTTCAGAGTTTATATGTAGGATTTTTGAATCTACTTGATTCTATTTGTATTTTCTTAGCATTTACTCTAGATTTTAGAATGGATGCTTAAGAAAGATTGAAGTTATTCAGTTATCTTTCACCTCCAAGAACATTCCAAGGACCAATTTATGTGCTATCATTCTCTAGTATTTTAGTTCATGACTATATTTAATTTAAAAAGGATTATTAGTTTTATAATCTGTATGTTAATAATCTTATTTCTTTGCTCACATTTCTTTCTTACATTTCAGCCATTCCATCATTTTCTTTACAACAGCAAACATAGTAAATGCCATGTGCCAGGCACTGTTCTGAGCGCTTTAAACATATTACTTCACTTGAAGTCCCCCAATAACCCTATTAAGTGTGTACCATTTTCCTTCTGTTTGAAGAACTTCTTTCAGAATGTCTCTATGGATCTGTTTTGTTGTCTGTCCCTCTTTTCTTAATTTTACTGACTCTCTTTTAAAAAATTTTTTTTTACTGGCTAGAAGCATTGAAGTTCTTAAAACCCATGAGAGTATATGAGATGTCTCAGAGAGCAGAAGTGGGAAAGAAAGAAAAGACATTATGCAGGGGGAGCACCGGAGCTTAGATACAGGTCTCACGGGCCGTCCAACAAGAGGTGGTGCCCAGTGGGACTGCAAGGTCAAGGGCCAGAGCCGAAGCAGTGGAGTTTCCTCTGAAAGGCTCTTGGTAGGCAGGTGTCAGCCTTTCTCCTGGCAAGCATGTACTGTGACACTGCTATACTTTATCCATCTTCCATACCCCCAGATCCAGTCCTGAGAGGACAGTGGCACTGCCCAGAAATGACTATATCCTTCCTTGAGGCAAGGAGAGAAAGGGGTATTCCAGGGGTCACAGCACTGGAGGTCAACAGCTGTGCTTACTGCTTGTATCAAGTGTGGCTGAGCAAGGAGACTGCCCAGCCACATGCCTGAGCGGAGCTTCTGGACCCAAGTGCTCAGAAAGCAGCAGTGGGCCAAGGGCAGTGGCCTCAGCTCCATCTTCTCTCTCCCTCTATTTGGTTCTGGGCATCCCTGGTGGAATATATGGGAATAGAAGGCTTTGAGGGCCTATAAGCAGGGATCCTGGGAGACAGAACCAGGAAGCTGTCTGAAGCAGTCAGACTCCACGGCTCAGTGACACACTGTGACAACAGATTTCCCAGATGCCCAGGTTTCCCAGATGCCCAGGCCAGATCTTTCAGGACTTTTTCTGAGATGTACTTCTTTCTTCTGCTTCTCAGCCAAGGCATCTTCCTCTTCCTTGTTTCAGTCCTCTGGAACTGTTTGATCTCTCCTAGAATTAAGAACCATCTTCAGAAAGCAACACGTGAAACTATTTTCAAACTGACTTTAATAATTTTTTTGTGTGTGTGCTGCCCAAATACTGTACATGCAGAAGCCATGTGAAGGATTTTTCTCCTCAAGGGAATTGGCAAGAATGTTGTAAGAAACAGCCGGCAGTCCTTCCCAGCCATCCACCTGCCACCTGGGAGCCACAAGTTTGGGAAGATGCTGCATATAGAAAATGTAAAAGGCTAATTGCTTCTTATCTAAACAGTGTGCTTGTCAGTCCCTATCCGCTCTCTCTCTGCAGGATGCATTTGGAAATTCTAAAAAAGGGGTTCTTGCCTCCTGTGAATTTACATTCTCAAGGAGTGGATGAAACAATCAGGCAAGCTTTTCCTAAGGAAGCAGCAACCACTCTGTCTGTTGAGATGGTGTCTGCAAAAGGCATTCTGGAGAAGAGTGATATATATATATATATTTTTTTTAATTCAAGAAGCAAAGTACTTTGAAGGGAAATAAGTTCCCTCTCTCCTCCCATCAGAGAGCCTCTTCTTTTAAGATTCTCCCACTGATCCTGTTCTAGAAGCAGAGATGAGGACCAACCCAGTGTCGTCTGCTGGTGGGGATACTGACCTACACAGGATGCAGCTGAGGCCATAACCTCACATCAGCACCTTGGAAATTGTCCATTGCAGACAACCCTTAATTATCTCATCACATAAGAGGAAGAGAACAATAAACCATGAGGAGGTGGAAGGAGCAGAGTCCGCAAGGATTCCCAGAGTTCTTGTCAGAAGCAGCATCTGGGCGTGGATGGGTGAGAACCTGCCCCCAGGGCTGGAAGGAACCAGCCTGTGGGACCAGGTGCCAGGTATATCAGGCTCACAATCCTCATCAGCTCCAGATCAGACTTTGAAAACCTGGAGGGAACCATGGGATAACTAGCAAATGCTCCGGTTTTGCAGATGAGGAAGCTGAGACCCAGAAAAGGGAGGAGACTTGCATAATGTCACAGTTTCTCTGTATATAACAGCCTTAGATTCTCTGTAGCCGCCTGTCCAGGCCATTGACCTTTGGGGCGGATGCTCTGTTGCCTTTGGGATTCCCAGGGCCCATTTCTGTTTGTCAAGCTCTCTGGAACCCAGACCCAAGGACCTTCCTGGCATCAGTGCGAACTGCCTGGGAGGCTGAAGGCTGCTATCCTTGCTGGCCAAGTTTCCAACCAGAATGTGGGGAGGTTCTCCTGGAGCAGTAACACGCGTGCTTTGTGGCGAGCATCCTCCCCAAGCCAGTATGGGCCCCTCGGAGAATGCAAGTTTCCCTCACAGGCACAGCCTTACTGGGTCCACAAAGGCCTGAGCTCAAGGTTGAGGGGAGAGGAAGTTGCTTTGCTACATGGAAAGATTAAGCCCTTTGTCAGAGAACAAGGTCCCACTATGGAGCATGCCGACACCTGAGCCACACGTGTGCGGCCCAGCTGGCAGGCTGCTGCCCGAGGAGGCCAAGTTGCTCTCTTTGGCATCACTGACATCACTCTGAGATGCTCAGGCACTCTTTCAAAATAACCCTTGCCCAGCCAGCCCAGGCCCATCCAGTCCCCATCAGGCCTCACTGGATCAGACGGGGCACGCTTGCCCTTCAGTCATGACTGTTTTTGTTTTGCCCCAATCTCTTCTGACCTGAGTGAAAAGCAGACTCGAAGGAGAAGGTAGGGGACGAGTCTACGTTCCTATCTCCTCCCTGATCATGCAAGTGGACAGTAGTCCAGTACAGGAAACAGCATTTTAAGGAACCTCTTTCTGGGTCAGGATATTGGAGAAGAAAACTCTGGGGAGAGGAAGAAGGAGGGAGAGAGAAAGGAGCCAGTAGGCAGCAGGCCTCTCCCCCTCCCTTTCCTGGCAGCCACTGCAGATACCCTGCCGGATGGCTGGCCTCCTGGTCCTGAAGGACATGGCCCCCCTTCTCCACCGACGAGCAAAGGCAGCAATTTGTCCACAGGGTTACACAGTGCAGGAAGCAACCAAAGAAGCAGAAGAGCAGCCTTTCTGAAGCCCTGCTGCTTTCTGGGCTGAAGATGATGGGGACTCGGAGGTTATCAGGAGCTCTGGAGCCCCAGCTGGGGGGTGGAGATGGGGGCGGGGAGCCCAGCTTCTCCTGGGCAAGCAGGGCATGGAACAAGGACCCTGGTTGCGTGCCAGGGCTCCTGGTAACACAGTCTGAGATTGTGCTACATTTCATTTCCAAAGAAGAGCCCTTGCAGGGCTCTAGCATCTTTGAAGGGGGCAGGAGGCTTCCGCTTTCCTCAAGGCTGGTAGTAAAGAACTCAGGCATGCTGGCCCTGGTGGAGGTCAGGCCCTAGGGAGAACCAGTGATCCCATGAGTGGTGAACGAGAGGGGCAACCCTCTCTCTCGGCCCCCTGAAATGCTGGCAGTGCCTGGGCTTGCTGCATACTGAGAGCCTCCTTTCCTAAGAGTGCTAGGTTGGGCGAGAAACTGGGGGGGGAGTGTTTGGGAGATGGTTCGACAAAAGGGATGTGGTCCTTCAGGGAAAAACCAAGACTTGGCCCCATTCGCTGGAGTGTGATTCATACCAAAGGCCCATCACAGCTCTCCCTTTAGGAAAGGAGCCTGTGAAGGAACTGGGACAGATTGAACACAGCAGAAGCATGAAGACAGATGCTCTGAATCATCTGTCATGCCCACAGCCCGGCAGCGCTGCAGGGCTGTCTGTGCCACGTCTTCCACGAAACCTGCCTGAGCAGAGGGAGATGGAGTGACAAAAGCCCAGCCTGTCATCAGCCCCAGGGCCTGGGTAAGGAGGGGCACGTGGAGCTGGGACGCTGCATCTATCAGTGCCTGCAGGAATCATCTTCCTTCCCTTCCCACCGTGCCCTCCTCAGGGCACGGACGCTCCCCCTTGCAGGGAAGGCCAGCGGTCACACGTGCTCCCTCCTCCACTGGGACAGGCTTGCTCCAGAGCAGCCTCTCAGACAAGCCCCTGCATCCAGGAGGCCCAGACAGACCTGCAAGTCCAGCCGCTCACCACCACACATATATGGAGCCTCACTAGACTTCCTTCTCATGGGAGAAAATCCAGGGGGGGTAACTGGACTAACTTGATTTGGTACAAAGGGTTAAAAATAATCCCCCAAGGTCGACTTGGGTGGGGAATGACTTCCATTAGTGAGGCGGAGCAATGGAGTGGCCCACCTCTAGGACAGGTCAGGCCGCCCCTCTGGCTAGTAGAGGCAAGGGGCCAGCAGCCTGACTCCCCAGCAGCAGCCTCAGCTGGTAGCTCTCCATCTTTTGTTTTCCTGGGTCCCTAGGGGAAGAAGGGTGACACCCTCTCTGATAGCCCTCATTCCCTGGGGGTGACCACACAGTCTGGGCGTCACCGCTCCATGCCACATGGAGAAAGATCTACACGAACCTATGGGTCACTAATAACCCCACCACTCCAAAGCTGTTGAGTATTTGCACATCATTCTGAGGGTGACGGCCCTGCATCACCCCCAGGACATACAAATATCTTCTGCAAGCGAGTTTCCTCCCTCTCCCCACCCTAGGATCCAAGACCAGACAGCCCTTTGCCATAGACACATGAGAAATGCGTGACCCAGTCCCAACGCCAGAAGAGAATTTCTGAGAAAGAGAAAACTCAACCCAGCTGTCTCCTCTCTCTCCACAAACACAACAGTTCCTGCCCGGCTCCGGCAGGAGTCAGCCCAGGCTCTCGTTTTGTTAGTTCTTATCGCCCTCACCCACAGTTTTTCCGTGGGCAGCTTTCTTGGGAGGGAGGTGGTCAGGCCCTGGCTTCAGCCCAATGCGGATCCTGCCAGAAAAGGAAACCCCTTGGTGGAGAAGGGTCTGTCTCAGAGCCTCTGCCTCCACATCCCCGCCTCAGCATCCATCCCCATGTCCACCTGGCTTTGGTGATGAATGGAGTCCAAGCACCTCTCCACGGCTCCCCCCACGTATGTGGGTAAGAGTCATGCCGTGCTCGGGGATGATATCTGGGGAAGGGGTGGGGTGGCCCCAGACCTTGACCCCGCCATGTCCATCTCCTGGGCAACCTCTCACCTTTCACACTAGACCCGAGGAGGCAGAGGGACAGATTTGGGCTCCCGAGTCAGACTTCAGGATTCCCTGCCGGCATCTCACAAGGTTCAGTCCAGGCCCTGGTGCCCAACCCCGGGGGCCCAGCTGTCCAATCAGGTCAGGGTTTGAGTGGCTTTGGAAAGCTCCAACCAGACAAGGGTGGAAAGACAGCAGAAACAGATGTGGCATCAAGAGCAGGCCCGGCTCCTCTCCGGTGGGCAGCGGCAGAGCGCAGGAGGCGGGGAGGCCGAGGGGTGAGTATTGCTTGTACAGAGCTGGTGACTGTCATGGTCTAGAGTGTAGAACCAGGCTGTGCGGGAGCCCAGAGGCTGGAGCTTCAGTAAGTCTGAGCTCTCAAACACAGACCCTGGTCTGGAAATGAGCAAAAAAAAAAAAAAAAAAGAGCCCCTAATAGTCAGCTTCATGCAGCTAATCCCTGAAGGTCGGACAGGATTCTTAGAGCAAGTCAGTCCCTGCCCTCCTCCTTCCTGCCAGCAGCCCTGCCCTCCGTGGCCCCTCAACAAGCCAGGCCCCTTCAGAATGACCCCGAGGGGCACAGGACCACCCTCAGGGCCTGGGAAGGACACGGGTGCTGTTAGGGGCTGCCCATTCTGGCAGACAACATCCCCTCCGAGGCCAGCCTCTTGCAGGTTAAGACCATCCAGTCCACACCTCCTGGGGTCCACTGGGAGAGCTCCTTTGGCATGTCGGAAGCAAGGAGGCTTAAAGGGAGACCGGAGGTGAACAATGCAAAAGGAGGCACCCGCACTTCCCGCCAAGGGACCTGGCCTGCAGCCCTGGAAACCAACACCCCCTCGGATCTCACTTTTAGGAAGGGGGAGGTGCCAGCTGGAGGGAGACAGTGATCTCCAAGCCCTCAGCCCCAGCATCTTCTGCTCCCCAGGGCGCTGGCCAGGGCCCTGGGTGAGCTGCTACATGCTGCAGATGCATTCGGCGGGAAGAGCGGCTGGAGAGCTCGGTGGAAAGGAGGGTGTCAGGCTTCCCAGAGGGGCCTCAGTGTGGCCGGCTGCAGTGGATGCTACATTCCTCAAAAAAGAGCAGCAGTGCTAGGAGAGGCAGCAGTGGAACAAAGGACAAGACGGAAAACTGAGCAGAGATCACCAAGAACAGGCACGGGTGGGAACACGCAGGCTCTGCCCTGAGCCCAGGGCCAGGTGGGAGGAACCAATGGTCGCATCCCCTGCTCCCACCCCTGGATTCAGCAGCGGGGAGTCCTGGCCACACAATTCTCCTTTGGGTTTCTTTACAACGAGACACGGAGAGACATGGGTTTCAGCCCATATAGTCACCAAGACAGACTACACTCAGACAAATGAATAGATCTAACATGGTCACACACAGACACACACACACACAGACGCACGCACACACGCTAGAGTCTCCAAAGACAGCTGGGACAGGCCCAGTAGCCAACAGGCATGCAGCAGGTCACGGGGGCCAGAGAGACGTGGAGACTATGTACAGGGCGAGGAGGTGGGAGGCGGCCCGCCCCTTCTTGCATCGCACCCGGCCTCTCCCTGAGGTCCTTAGGAGCACGAGGGGCTGGTGGCGCTCTCCAGGGAGGACTGGGACAGGCGCCTGGTGAGGGAGCCGAGCGTAGAGTCCGCCACTGAGGACGTGGGGAAGAGTTTGTACCAGCCAGTGACCGCAGCACTCAGGTCCAGCTCGTCCAGCATGATCTGGGCCATGCCCATGAAGCTCTTGTGGTCCATGCGGCCGTAGTCTCCCCAGACGATCACCTGCCAGCAGGAGGAAGAGAGGGGAGCTGAACCAGCTCTCTAACTCCAGGGCTGGGCGGGGGGCTAGGAACCGTGTGGAGACTGCCAGGGCACAGATGGGCCTGCGAGAGG
Organism: Madoqua kirkii; assembly: GCA_006408675.1. NCBI lineage: Eukaryota > Metazoa > Chordata > Mammalia > Artiodactyla > Bovidae > Madoqua > Madoqua kirkii. The sequence continues at coordinate 21,848 of SJYC01108072.1, forward strand.
CAGAACTCAGACTGACTTTAGGCAACAACTTATTGAGTACTTGTGGTGTGCCAGGCTTATTAAGCATTTATGGTATGCATGATGGTGTACAGACGCTATATATATTCTCTCCGCTGTTACAACCATCTAGGTAGAGGTGCTATATGGATTATTATTTCCACAAAAAGGAAATGTAGCTCAGAACGAACAACTAACCCAAAGATACACGGCAGTTGGTGGCACAGCTGGGATTAGAACCTGGCCCTGACGTCCAGAGCCTCCTAGCATCTAGGATGACAGGCTTCCAGAGCTGGAAGCAGGCTGAGAGTCCAGGACCTGGGCCACAGCTATCACTCTGCCGAGGGATCACAATGGGATGATAAACATTACCACCTGGTGGAAGAAGGTGGTGGTCAAACTCTGCTTCTAGGGCACTTCCCTGGTGGGCCAGTGGTTAAGAATATGCTTTCTAATGCAGGAAGTGCAGGTTAGCTCCCTGATTGGGGAGTTAAGATACCACATGTCTCTTGGCCAAAAAAACCAAAACATAAGACAGAAGCAATATTGTAACAAATTCAATAAAGACTTTAAAAATGGTCCACATCAAAACAAAAACATCTTAAAAAAATAAAACCTGCTTCTACCTACCAGCTGTGCAACCTGAGGGCAATCAAGTTATCCCCTCAAAACTTGGTTTCCTTTTCAATCAACAGGGGGCAATAACACCTCATGAGGTTGTAACAAAAAAATGGGTAAAGAGTATTAAAGTGCTGGCAAAGGATAAACCATAAAAAAATTTTAAATGACAGTCTGTAGTCTTTGAGAGTTGCCCCGCCCCCTGGCCTCGTGATGCTCACCTGCAGCACCTTGCCCTGTGGTCCCTCATCAAACAGCAGAGCCTGCTGGTACAGGGGGTCACAGGTCTTCTTGGCCACCTTTGTCTTCTTCTTGGCCAAGCAGGCCCCGTTCTCAAGTAGGTAAACCTTGATATAGGTGGCTGAGGGACGGAAGAGAGCATGATGGCGGGGGGTGGGGTCCTGGGGAAACTGCTGTTGCCTGCCCCATCCCCTAAGTTCCATGTGGGAGGGGAGCAGGGTGAGCAGGATGAGCTGAACAGTGGACAGGAGGTGGACAAGATGGACTTGAATACCAACTCCCCTGTTCTCCCCTCCCATTCCCGCCCCTCACTGGCCTTCCAGGCAATCCACGACTCCACCATTGAGAATACTGATTAAGCCAATGGGGAGCCAGGACTTGCTAGACCCAGAGCTCAGCTGTGAATTCCTCCCTGGTATGACCCCATTTCCAAGATCCCTCATCCCAGCTGCTCTGCCTCACCTGGGAGGGATTTGGAGCCGGGTTTGGGGGTCAGGCCCCGAGCCTCAATCACTTCCACCTCCAGCTGGCCACTCCGGTCCATGATGGCAATGTGCACATCCCCTGCAAGGGAGAAGGAGGACAGTCGAGGCAGAGTCAGACCATGGGCAGGCTGGCCCACAGCATGCAGTCTGCGGACGACACTCCAGCGCTGAAAGCGCACAGGAAGGACAAGAACTGCATGTGCTGGAGCTGCTTCCAGAGGCCAATTTAAAGCAGCTGAGAAATGTTCTGATAGGGCCCTTGCGGTGTGGTGGCGGCATGACCCTCCAGGGCCCTGCTTAGGGAATCACAAAGGTAAGCTGGGTTGGGAGAAGGGAGGGGGCTCTGTTTCACTGAGCGGAATAGCTAGTTTGGGGACAGATTTCTGTATCAGGAAGATGGGAGGCTGTGTGCTCAAAAATGTCTTCACCTTCACAGCGGCCATCAGCTGCTGCTGCTGCTAAGTCGCTTCAGTCATGTCCGACTCTGTGCAACTCCACAGATGGCAGCCCACCAGGCTCTGCCGTCCCTGGGATTCTCCAGGCAAGAACACTGGAGTGGGTTGCCATTTCCTTCTCCAGTGCATGAAAGCGAAAGTGAAGTCGCTCAGTCGTGTCCGACTCGTAGGGACTTGTAGCGACTCCATGGACATGGACCAGTAGCACCAGGCTCCTCCGTCCATGGGATTTTCCAGGCATCAAACAGATACTTAAAGAATATTGGTTTGGAGAGGTGATGAGCTATAAGACTGCCCGGGCCATGGGGCACGCCCCAGAAATGAGGGCCTGTCCCCACCCTTGATAAAGGATGGGGGGAAGCAGGAGACGTCCCAGGAGTACAGAGTTGTTGTTGTTCAGTCGCTCAGTCATGTCCAGCTCTTCACAACCCCATGGACTGCAGCATGCCAGGCTTCCCTGAGCTTCCCCATCTTGTGGAACTTGCTCTCGTGTTCATTGAGTCAGTGATGCCATCCAACCATCTCATCCTCTGTCATCCCCTTCTCCTGCCTTCAATCTTTGCCAGCATCAGGGTCTTTTCTAATGAGTTGACTCTTGGCATCAGGTGGCCAAAGTACTGGAGCTTCAGCTTCAGTATCAGTCCTTCCAACAAATATTGAGGATTGATTTCCTTTAGGATTGACTGGTTGGATCTTCTTGCAGTCCAAGGGACTCTCAAGAGTCTTTTCTAACACCACAGTTCAAAAGCATCAGTTCTTCAGTGTTCAGCCTTCTTTATAGTCCAACTCTCACATCCATACATGACTACTGGAAAAACCAGGGCTTTGACTAGACAGACCTTTGTTTGCAAAGTAATGTCTCTGCTTTTTAATACACAGTCTAGGTTTGTCACAGATTTTCTTCCAAGGAGCAAGCGTCTTTTAATTTTATGGCTGTGGTCACCATCTGCAGTGATTTTGGGGCGCAAGAAAATAAAGTCTGTCACTGTTTCCATTGTTTCCTTGGGTCATTAAGATCTTTTTTTGGTATAGTTCTGTATATTCTTGCCACCTCTTCTTAATATCTTCTGCTTCTGTTAGGTCCATACCATTTCTGTCCTTTATTGTGCCCATCTTTGCTAGTCACTTGGGACGTCCTTCAAAGGAATATAGAGGGAATTCTCTGGCAGTCCAGTGGTTAAGACTCTGCTTCCACTGCAGAGGCATGGGTTTGATTCCTGGTCAGGGAATTAAAATCCTGCATGTTGCGTGGCCAAAAAGAGGGGGTTCAGAATCATAAGCCTGATGCAGAAAAATTAAAATGGGCCAGACTTTGGGTTCAGGCACTCATTTTGGAGTCCCTGAACCATTATGCCACTGTGTATTTGCACACTTTGGAAGATGGGGACTTACGACTTCCAGGAGACATCCCGCAATTCATCCCTCTCCCTCTAGCTATTCCTGACCTCCCCACGGGGAATGGGGAGGGGGAAGTCTCAGGAATTAATTAATCTTAACTCTCACTGTTCGGAGAAGGCAATGGCACCCCACTCCAGTACTCTTGCCTGCAAAATCCCATGGACGGAGGGGCCTGGTAGGCTGCAGTCCATGGGGTCACTAAGAGTCGGACACGACTGAGCGACTTCACTTTCACGCATTGGAGAAGGAAATAGCAACCCACTCCAGTGTTCTTGCCTGGAGAATGCCAGGGACGGGGGAGCCTAGTGGGCTGCCGTCTATGGGGTCTCACAGAGTCGGAGACGACCGAAGCGACTTAGCAGCAGCAGCAGCGGCGGCATCGGCAACTCTCAATGTAACATCCCCAACAAGGAGAGCCAATGCAAACCTGTCCTTCCCAACTTCGGACACCAGGGGGCGCCATACACGAGTGTTCCAGGCTGCGATGGCGCATTAAGTTTTGTGGAAGTGGCTGGTTTTTCTCACCACCTCCCAGTCCTTGGCTGGGCCTAGAGCTGGAAAAACCAGACTCTCCAGGCCCTTAAAAGCCTGAAAGCAAGGACTGGGAATTAGCCAAATCCCACCCAAGAGCCAGATGGGAACTGCCACTTACCCTCTGAGAGTCCCTATGGACCCCTCTTCCAGTAGACAAAGGCTCCTGTGTGAGCCGTTTCCAGGAAGACAGGGCAGGGCAGTGGGAGGAGTCCTGGCCTGGAATGGAATGTTAGCTCCACTGCGTGGTCACAGCAGGGCACTGTCTGCACTCAACTTTCTCATTTGCTGTGAGGTCGAAGGTTAGACACTGTCTATGTGAGGGCTGAGTGCAGACGTCTGGGTCAGACACTGCTCAGGTCAGACTGATGGGGAGGGAGGGGTTGAGGCAAGTGGGCATCTCTAGGGAAGCTAGCCTGGGAGCTGCTGCTTGAAGCCAACACAGCCAGAATCTGAGGGAGAGAGAGGGGGAAGGAGCCGGAACTGCAGCTAAGAGGACCAAGAATAGACCGTAGGGAGTACTTGCTAGCTGCTGCGAGGAGGGATGAGAAAATTACTAAAAGGCTTCTAGGTGCCAGGCACTGTTAGAAGTAGCAAGTCAAATAAGACACAGTTCCTAAGGCGTAAATGAAATATTTCATGCAAGGCATCAAACAGGGACTCAAAAAATAGTCTTCAGATTGCAGAACTAAGGCAGGCATTATTATTCCCATCTTACAGATGAGCAAACTGAGGCTCACAGAAGGGATGTGACTTGCCCAAGGTCCCACAAAGAATCAGTGACAGAGCAGACTCCACGGACATAGATGCCATGATAATCTCTGTTCACCATCTTATGCCTGGCATTAGCACTGCCAGGCACATGGTAGGCGGGAGATAGTAGGTGAGAGTGGTGATGTGAGGGCGGGAATGTGCCAGAAAAGCTGCTGCAGTGTGGCCAGCAGAGAAAGGCTGGAACCCCTCTCCTCGGTGCTGTGGGAGGCTCGCTATGCTGACGCCTCCTCACTGGCATAAGAACCGGAGTGAGGGCTCCTTTCCGCGGCTTGTATTGCATCATGTGGGGCCCACGCTGAGCTCGCCTGGTTTGCTGCTTGGCTGCCACTGCCCTACTCACCCTGCCCTTAAGAGACTCACCCAGGACTTCCTTGATGGTCCAATGGTTAAGAATCTGCCTGCCAATGCCGGGGACAGGGGTTCAATCCCTTGTGCAGGAAGACTCCACTTGCCTCAGGGCAACTAAGCCCACACGCCACAACAATGGAAGCCTGGGAGCCTTAGAACCCATGCTCTATAACAAGGGAAGACACTGCAAGAAGTCCAAGCACCCCAGCTAGAGAGCTGCCCCCTGGCTGCAACCAGAAAAAGCTCGTGTGTAGCAATGGAGACCCAGTGCGGCCCAGATTAAAATAAACAATAAATAAAAGAAGATGACTCACCCATTGGCGGTGTTGCCAGGGTCTGTCGCCCCACAATCTGGGCTGGTCCCAGCCCATCCAGGAAATCGCTGAACTGGCTTTCGGCCCCAAGCCGGGTGGTGGGGAAGATGAACCTGAAGAAGGGGGCAGAGGGGTATGTGAGGGCATCTGGGTGGCGGGATGCAGTAGCACTGCTCCTGGGGCACTGGCTACTCCCTCTGTGCCCCAATCTCCCCTGGACATACTGAAAGTCTACCACTGTGACTGGGGACAAACAGAACTGTTCATTTCTGCACATTACAGAAAAAGACTTTGATGTCACTTGAGCAAAGAGACTAACCATCATGATATTAAATCTTCAAGCGCTAGGATTTCTAAGGTGACCCTGAAAAGGCAGGACTTGCGAGATACTCTGTGTCCTCACCAGGGGTGTCAATGCCAAGAAACAGAGACAAAGATCAGATATTTCAATGCCTGGAGCAAGTTCCAAAAACAGAGATTGAGTTGACTATGAGTTTGAAATCCAAGTCAGGAATGTCAGGTGGTGCCCTAAACAGCAACTGAGACCGAAATAACACAATTACAGGGTGGAGATTAATGTCAAGTGTTGTGGGGAGGTTGGGGGGGGGGTCCATGGCTGTGGGTGGAAATAGTAACGAGAAAAACTGACAGTGATTGAAAGTTGGCCAGATGCCAACAGTGTACTACATGCTCCAAATGGGTATCATTTCATCTGCACAGCCAGTATGGGTGGCAGGAGCTATAAGCCAGGTTTACAGATGAGAAAACGGAGGCTCCAAGAGGTGAGAGACTTGTCTTGCCTACAAAACAGAGCTGACACTCAACGCATCCAGGGCGATGGTGAGGATTAGGGCAGAGGGGGCAGAAGTTCAGACAGACCGGAAACGATCAGCGGCAGTTACTGCCGCTGCTGGTGTGACCATCATAGGAAATTTGCTGCTCTTGCATGTCCTCAAGCCCGGATGTTCTGGGTGTGGCCAGCAGAGAAAGGGCAGGTGAGGGAGGGCTGGCCCAGCACTGCCCAGGGGCTATGATGGATCACACGACATTCCCAGATCTCCTAGGACAGCCCAGGCTTCTGCCTCGAGAGAGAAAAGGCTGTCCTAGAGCAACCTCCATTGGAACATTTGGCGAGTCCCCTTTGGCCACAGATAGGCAGGAAGGGGAGACAGGCTGCACAGACTTATCAGAAGGGCCTGTGTCTCTCCCTTGCCAGGCTCAGCCTCCGCTCTCTAGGAGGGGGCTTTCAGCCCATCCGTTTTTATTGGCCAGAGTTAGCAGTAGTCTAACATCCTGTTTTTTGGATAGTGGGATCTGAAAAATTTAAATAAATAGCTAACAGTCTTGATTCACGTACTTGCCTCAAAACTCCACAGATCTGTAAAACACAGGCTGGTTATAAAAGTCATCACCTCAATAGAACCAAAAATTACTTTGCAGGTTTGCTAAGTTATTTCAACTTCTTAGGTCTCAGGCATATCAATGGCCCAGAGGGAGTTTACCGAACATGCCTTATGAATATATATATATGATGAAACCTTTCTCATCACAACAAGAACACTAGAGCACCTTTTAACTCAGTATTTCCAAGGCTAGACACCCATCTCACACAATATCTAAAGCGGGCATGATGGACCTCCCTGGTGGCACAGTGGCTAGGAACCGCCTGCCAATGCAGAGGATGCAGGTTTGATCCCCGGTCCCGGAAGATTCCATATGCTGCAGAGCAACTAAGCCCATGCCCCACAGCTACTGGGACCTGTATGCTCTAGTCCAAGAGTCACAACTGACGAGCCTCTGTGCTGCAGTTACTAAACCCCATGTGCCTACAGCCTGTATTCAGAGAAGCAGCTGCAATGAGACGCCCTTGCACCGCAACTACAGAAAACCGGCACGCAGCAACAAAGACCCAGTGCAGCCAAAAATAAATAATAAAGCGAATAAATATAGTGTGTACATGTAAAAAAAAAAAGTAGGCATGATCCTGATGTTCATAAGCGGCACTATTCACAACAGCCAAGATGTGGAAACAATCAAAATGTCCATCAACAAATGAATGGATAAAGAAGGTGGGTGTACTATATATCATAAATATATATATATTTATCTATATATATAGATAGATAATGTATCCCCATACAATGGGATACTACTCAGCCATAAAAAAGAATGAAAGAATGCCATTTGTAGCAACATGGATGGACCTGGAGATTGTCATACTAAGTAAATTAAGTGAGACAGAGAAAGACAGATACCATATGATATCACTTATCGTGAGATCTAAAAAAATAGTACAAATGAACTTACAAAACAGAAACAGACATAGAAAACAAACATAATGGTTACCAGAGGGGAGGGATGGAGGGATAAATTGTGCATATGGTATTAACAGATATACCCTACTATATTAAACTATAGTGAACTACATTCATTATCTTGTAATAAACTATCATGGAAAATAATCATAAAAATAATATAGACATATACATCATCAAATCACTTTTCTATATACCTGAAACATAATATTATAAATAAACTATACTTCAGTTTTTTTAAGAGAAAGGATAGCAACAAAAGGAAATATAACTCTTGAGGTCACAGAATTTCAGGAGCTTAGTATCGACAGTGCTGAGATTGTGAACAAAGATTTTAGGGTCAAATGTCCTTAATTCAAAACCTGACTCCACTAACCACTTTATAGCTGTGACCTTGGGAAGGTGCCATACCCTCTTCCTGTGCCTCAGTCTCTCCACTTGTAAAATGGAGATACTGGTAGCACCAACATCCCTGAGGGCTGCTGTATTGACTGAGACACTGTTTTTGACTGGTAGATCACAGAATAAGAGGCCCTGATCTGAAGAGCCAGCAATGCCCTGCCTATGCTAAGATAAATCCAAGCAGCTACTCACATTCACAAAAGCAGGCATAGTAGTGAGACGTGATCACAGAATCTCAAATAACAGGGCCATAGAATTCTGAAATTATTGAGCCTTAATGAAGCTGGTTCAGAAAATCTTAATCATATATCCATCATTTCATAGATTTGAAGAGATCAAGGGAATATCTAACCCAGAGACTTTCAAAGTTTTGACTGCAACCCATATGCATATGTAAGAAATATACTTAATGTCATAGACCTACGTGCATCTACATACACAAAAAGAAGTTCACAAGGTAACCCTTCCTCCAATAGTATATACCTGAATTTTCTATTTCCTTTTCTAATGCTGGTTTTGACCCACTAAACTGATTTGACTTCCTGCCTGTGAGTCAACACCTGGTTTGAAAAACACAATCTAGTCCAAATTCCTTCTCTAAGCTCCAAGTAAGTCCACCTGTGAAAATGCCAGTCATCTGAGCTGTACCAGCTGTTTTGCATTTAAAAGATTTTAGGAGCCCATTTTCCTTTCTAGCTCTCTCCTCTGCAATGGAAGGGCATGTAAGCCCTGGGAAGTGGGAGGCATGAAACATACCAAAGGGATGGGCTGCTCTTGGGCCGCTGGAGTATTCTGATGGGGTACAGCAGCCAGGAACAATAGGGAGACTGGGGCCCAGGCAGCCAGTGTCCAGGGGACGAGGACAGAGGGAGGCAGCAGTACAGAGGAACTCAGATATCTGGCCTGCAAACCCAACCATAGTTTCCAACCCTGCGCCCGTGACCAGAGGACCCAGGAAGAGGGTGGGGACACGGTGAGGGAGGGCTGAACGCACGTGCCGTCGGAGCTATTGCTGTTGGTGCTCCCGTCTGTGGACTCCCGGCTGCCCTGGCGAGGGACCCGACTCCGCATCTCCACGGCAACACCCGTCTCCGTGCTCCGCCGGATGTTGCTGCGCAGTTTCTTGGTGGCCCCTTCTGTGACCCCCGCAAAGCATAGAGAAGGAAGAAGGTCAGATCGCTGATGAGGTTTCGCTGAGATCACTGCTGAAGTCAACCTCTTGGGAGGGGGCAGAATAGGCAGGGCTCTGACTGGAGGCAGGGGCAATGCTGAGATGACCTCTAGAGCCAGCCCACAGCCTGACCCCTGATCCTGCTCAGTGCACTGACGCAAAGTAGATGAGAAGGATGGCTGAAGGCAGAATGGAAATGTTGGGGCTATGGGTGGGGAGTCAGCAGAGTTCAGCCCTTGTCCCTCAGCCTCATCCTCACCAGGATCCCCTGACCCACACCTTCCCACTCAATCTCAGCCCTTGCCCCAAAGGATTAAGTTTCTTCTTCTGAAAAGTTTGCCTTCTCCAGAATTCTCAGATTTGTTTTTCATTTTCCAAGTACTCTCATGAGCCCTATCACTCCCGGAGATCACAAACCACCACTGTGAACCTTCACAGGTCCTATAAAAGAAGAAATCCACGCAAACTCTGGCCACTCGCAAACCAACACCCATTGTCAGTGTGGCTCTGAATGTGGAGGGGGATGTGTGTGGAGAGGTCACTAGAGAAAGAAATCAGAGAGAGACTGCTAGGTTGACCTGAACTGATTTTGGCTTTGAGAAAGAGGTCTACAGAAGAGCCTCAGAAGCTGTGTGTTGAGAGCTTACCCCCAGTGTCTCTGTACCTCCCGTCTGGTGGTGGGGTTCAGGGGGGTCTCGACATCTCTAACCCCCCTCTTTTGTCTTACAAGGAACATGGGACACTTTGCTTCTCTGAGCAGCGTACCATCCTGCCTGGTTTCCATGGCAACCTCCTTAGCATTGCAGTGTGGTCCCTCTAGACACTCTCTCCTCCTGGGGGCAGGGCTGGGGCAGTGTGGGGGCAGAAGATAGTCTGTGGGTTTGCAGGGACTTCCCCTCCTGGAGCTCATATGCCTGAGGAGCTTGATGGGGAAGGAAGTGGTGGTGCTCAGAGAGGGACCATACCAAAGGAACCTTCTGCTGTCACCGGTTAGAGGCCCAGGCAAATTAAGAGTGGAGTTGCTTACAGTGATGGGGGGAGGCAGGCAGCACAGAGGCACCGGGAAGGTGGAGCTGGTCACCCTGGTGATTCCCACTCACACCCAGCGCTGGGCTGGGAGAGGGGGTTCAAGACCCCAGCCTGGGAGAAAGAGGGACTTTACCCTCCTGCTTGGCCCTGCTTATTTTTCAGAAAGTCCCATTGGGAGAGGAAAGGCTGCGAGGGGCAGCAGCGCTAGCAAGTGGGGTGGGGGACTGGCAGTGGGGTGCTGGCGAGGAGGCATGTCTTCTCTGAAACCTCGCAGGCTTCTGGGATGTTGGAATAGCCTCTATCCAGGAATCAGTAAGACCATCAGTGTCTGTGTCTCTTACACACACACATATTCACACAGAGTCATATTAGCTCATGCATTTCTTTTACTCAGGCACGCACACACACACACACACACACACTGCCAACAATCACATGTATTCATACAGTGATCTCACATCCAAGGTCATGTGTTATGTTCATACATCAGTCACATAGTCACAGCTAGTCCTACCAAGTCTTTGTCATATGTACACATGACATAGTTTGCCACACGCATGTGACCTTCACACCACAGCACTAGGAATTGAACCTATCTGCTTGATCATATATATATATATATATATGCTTGATCATCTATATATATCATATACACAGATGCAAATCCATAAATGGTGTGTGTCCTACCACACACAGGACTGGGCGATAATTGTAGGTGGGGGAGACTTGCCCTGTTCCTTGCTCCTAACTGCCACAGCCCCCAATTAGAAGACAGAAGGGTCTGTGGGGGCCACACTTTATCTTCCTTTATCCTCCTTCACCTCAAATCCCCCCAACATTACCCTGAGCTGAAGTCAGAGCCTTACTACTCATGACCCCAAACCTCCCACTTCTAGAGCTAGGGAAAGCTTTGACCCATTTGAAGGAAGTTTACTTTCTTTGAGCTGCCCGACCTACTGTGAGCCCCTGCTTAGGGGAGTCACAGAATCCTGAAATGCCCCTGTCATTTCACAGGTGGGGACCCTAAAGTCCAGGCACTCATAGAACTGGAGTGAGACCTAGGCCCACTGACTCCCAGTCCACTGACGTGCTACTTTTCACTCCTCTCCACCAACTCCACATTGGTTTGAGATGGGATTCAGCAGAGATTTAAGTTCTACGTCTCTGGGTGGAAAGGAAGGTCTTGCAACCTCAGTGAAAATTCCTCTACTGGTTTCATACCAGTCCAGTATCTGAACCCTGTTGATCTAGGAAGTAACTTTACGTAGCCTCTCTCCCTAGAGAATTGGACTAAGTTGCTTGCAACAATTTGGTGGTCCTTGGGGACCAACAGACTCCAGGAGCCATCCCATCTATCCCACCACAGACAAGGAAGAGGAAGTCAGCCTCCAGCAGCGCTCCCCAGGGGATCTCCTGGAAGATCCTGAGCCCTTGCCCCACCCTGGTCCAGAGTCCAGAGTCCAGAGACCAGAGCCCAGAGCCCAGAGCGAGGCAGCAGCTGTCCTTGGTACTGAAAAGAGAAGCTCGGTTTGATCAAAGGCAAAAACAGCCGAAGATGGCCCTGTGTGGACCCAGCTGAAGGGCAGGCTAGAACCCACCTGTGTCCTGGGAACCCAAAACTCTGACTCCACTTTCCTCTCTGCTCCCACAACCTAAAGAGTGTTAGATCTAGAAGGAAGCTGGGAGACAGACTTTTACCCACCGTTTTACAGAAGAAACAAACCCAGCTGAAGGGCAGGCTAAAACCCACCTGTGTCCTGGGAACCCAAAACTCTGACTCCACTTTCCTCTCTGCTCCCACAACCTAAAGAGTGTTAGATCTAGAAGGAAGCTGGGAGACAGACTTTTACCCACCGTTTTACAGAAGAAACAGGGGCCCTGGGTGAAAGTGAGTTTCTCAAGGTCCCTCAAGTAAGAGCCAGGACTAGTCCTCTAAAGTTTCACGGTGAGTTTTTGGAAGGCCTTCCTAGGACAACATGAGGAAAACAAAATGGAAGGAACAAAAAGCAGGGGAACTAGAGGGGAGGCTGGTGCAATCATCCAGGCTTTGAAATGAAGAGGAGGGAGTGGGCGAGGCTCAAGTCAATGAGAGGTATGGAAGATCCTGTGATGAGCAGACCCAGAACCCAGAAGACTGGGTCCCAGAGAGGGGTGTGTCCCCACTTTACACAGCCCTGCCCTTCAGGGAACTGGGCCATCCCAGCAGGGGCAGCAGGGGCATGCTGCTAGGATCTTACCCCAGAACAGCTTCCAGGGCCAGTGCCCACAGTGATCAGCCCCTTCCCTCCCTCTGAGGCCAGACTGTCCCATCCAGGAGGATGGGCTCTAAACTGGGACACTGGCAACCCCAAGGCCTGGGAGAAAAACACAGGGACAAGGAATTGTAGGTGGGAGGGGAGTATGCTCCAAGTAAGGGGTGGCTAAAGAAGTCACTTCTTTTTTTGCCCTACTGTGTGACCATCAGTAATAATAACCAACCATTTACCAAGTATCTACTGCGTGTCAGGCAAGAAGTGGGGGCACCTCTGCACACCCTATCTCATTCAGTCCCCTGGACAACTCAGCAAGGCATGTATTATTGTCCTCAAGCTATAAATGAGGAAGCGGGCTCACAGAGGTGAAGCAGCTTGCCTAAGCTGCCCAGGTAGTAAATGACAGGGTGTGTCTCTGAAGGTCAATTTCAAGTTCTTATCTTTTCCAGGCTCAGATGCCTCATCAGTGAAATGAGTACACCAGACCAGAGGGTCTCCAGGGCCCCTTTCTGCTCTGACATTTGGCAACTGGATGACTCAGAGGCCTCCAGTTAAAAGGGCGGTGGGCATTCCCCTGCCCCTCCCGGGCCTCCATCCATGCCCTTGCACACTGCAGAGGCAAGTGATCCAGAAGCCCCATTGTTGACTGTTCCTCTACAAGGCCGGAGGTCATCCTGGTGTCTGCTATCCCTGCCTGCTAACTATGGAGTCTGGGTAGGTGGACAGTCCCAGGCACGTCACTGGCATGTCTGTCAGTGACTCAGGCACTTGCCCTGGCCTTGGAACACTGTCTCTCCAAATTATCTGGGCATGAAGAGACCTTTGGTTCTAAAGCTGAGTCAGCCAATTCAGCCAGGGATCAGCAGGGCTTGGTTTCCTACAGCCAGGCTCCTGGGGCCCAATATCTCCTCCACTGTCCTAATCTAGTCTCCCAACCTTAATCTCACCCCCTTGGTCCTGTTCTAGCCCAACTCCTAGATTCTTAGATCCCCATCTCCCCAACTCCCTTAGTGTCAGGCACATTCACAGGGGCCATGCCCACCCAGGGATGCTGATAATAATCTCAAGCCCCCTCCATGTCTGGCATTTCTTTGAGCCAGAAAACACATCACAGCTTGATTGCTGGAAAAGACCATCCCACATGCTCCTGTGGAGGGCTTTGTAAAAATCTATTTTAAGGCCTGGAAAAATCCCCCCCACCCCCAGCTGCAACTGGAGTCTCGAGGAGCATTCTCCCCAGATCCTCTGGTGCCCCCACCCCCTCACCACCCCCATCCAGCTGCCTATTTGATGGTTTCTTAGGGAAGTTGTTACTCTGAGGAAAATAAGCAGGAAGAGATTTTAAAACAAAACCAGCTGGTGTCTGGGTTGATGCCACCAAGGGAGGAGGTCCTGGTGGGGAGGGAGGGCTGGCTCCTCTGTGACGTAAGCTCCAGGGCTGACAGTGTGTGACAAGGTGGGTCACCCACCAGTCTGGGGCGTAAGTGGGATTCTATAACCAGCTGTTTGGGGAAGTATAATGTATTGGTCAGGAGGTAGCTATTAAGGTAGTGTGTGAATGTAGCTTCGTGAGGTATGTGTGCACACACGTGTGATATGTTTCTGTGACCACGGGCCACTGAGGGTGCATGTATGTTACTGTGTTTCCACGATCGGGGTCTGTGCATCTGTATACAGAGGACTGTATATGATTTGCATAACTGGCTTTATTGGGACCATGTGTAGCGTCAACGAATGTCTTGTGCTCTCCTGGCAATAGCGGTAGCTTTTATGAGCAACCGAGCATGCTAGTCATGTGACTATGCAGAGCACGTGTCTTTGTATGTGTGTGTCTCTCTTGTGGATTGTAACATACGTGTGAGGCTACTTGTACTTAAGAAACTCAGACATTCCAGGTGAGACTGCGTCTCCTGGATGTGTCCATGAAGTCACAGTGTCACAGCACGGCGTTGGGAACACGACGGCTATCTAATGCCTAATTGCTGATTCGTGGGTGAGTCTGGGTAGAGAGGCGGCAGAGTATAAAGGTTGGGAGCGTGAGCTCAGAAGCCTGATGCTGGGGTTTGAATCCAGGCTCTACCACCTACTAACTGTGCAGATTAGGGCATCTTACTTCCCTTCTCTGTGCTTCAGTACCTGTCTCAGAGAGTTCCATGAGGAGTCAGTGAGTCAGGACAGACGGGACCCAGAACACCACCCGGTGTATGGTAGTGTGACCTTAGTGTTTGTGGGGGTGGGAGTGTCTCGTGGGGGACCCACGAGGACAGTCCCTGGGCGCCCTGTGACCGCAAAGTGAGGTGCCCCCCTGGTGTGGGGTGCCCACGGCCTCACCAGCCTGGGGGAGCTGCCTCCACCCCCGGTGTGGGGTGCCCATGGCCTCACCAGCCTGGGGCAGCTGAAGCGTGCCCTTGCTCCACTGGGTCAGCCTACGATGGCCACCATCTTGGCCCCGAGGCTGCTGCGTCGCTTCTTGGCAGTGCTGGTCCCAGTGCCGTCCCCGGCCTGCTGGGACCCACAGATTTCCCCACTGATGCTGGAGCTCCGCACCACATTCCTGGAGGCCGCAGCCGAGGCCGGACCTGACTCCCCGTTAAACATGGTCCACGGGGCGGCAGGACCTCAGGCAACCCTGTCGGGGAGGGAGAGGGAGAAAGGGGTCAGGCATCAGACCCTGGGCCACTCGACCTCGGCCCCAGCCCTTCCTAGCTGTGTGACCTTGGGCAAGGCACTCAGCCTCTCTGAGGTCACGAGGTTTGAATGAACAAGTCCGTGTAAAGGGTGTGCACATAATCTGGCTCCATCAATGGGCTGGCTCCCGTCAGCGTGTGGCTGCCCCGACAAGCGACCTGGTTTGGCAGGGAAGGTGGAGGCTGTGCATGTGACCCACTCTTGAATTCCAAGGGCCTCTGCATACTAGCTGTGTGACCTCGTGACCAGATATCTCGAGGTTTCAGTGAGCACCTCAGCAAAATGAGAAACGGAAGGACTTACCTCATAGGATTGTTGGAAGGATTAAATTAGCGCAGATGAAAGTGCCTGGAACCGTGTCAGGCAAAGCATAAATATTCAGCAGGCGTGACTGTTGTTTTCACAGCCAGTAATGAGAGCAGAGAGAACAAATGTGGCTCTAGCCAGGCAGACTGCCGAAGGGGTCCTCCTGCTTGAAGGGAGAGGGACAGAAAAGCATAAAGAAGCAGGAAAAATCACCCTTAATTGCATGACTGGGAGGCAGCCACGACAGGCATTTTAACCTATTTCCTCCCAGTCTCTTTTCTACACATTTTAAAAAATAATAACTCATCCTGCCAATACAATTTTCTATCCTGCTATTTTTCACTTAATGTTATATCACAAGACCTTCCCAATGTCATTAACACTTTGTAGAAATGTTTAAATGCCACCGAAATTTTCCATTGTATTGAGGCAGTATAATTAAATACTTCAATCAGTTACTGCTTAGATCAAGTCCAACTTTCTCACCTCTCTCCCTTTCCCTTTCTCTCCTGTCTTTTAAACAGCACGGCAATAAGGATCTTTGTACACTGATTTTTATCTGCTTATTTCCCTAGGATCAACTCCGGGAAATGAAGTGACTGGCTATCGAGTGTGAATGCCGCTGGTAGCTTCTCCCTTCCTGCTTCCTGGCAGTGTACTGGTTTTATCCACCCCATCCTTTGTTTCAGAGGCAGATCTTGATCTGTTTAAAACAATCAGTGAGCAGCATTCACCTTGGTTACTCTTACTGGTCCAAGGGTGGGCATATGACTAAGTTGGTTCAATCTGACTTAAGGGAAGATTTGAATTCCAGGCTTACAAGAGAGGTAGGTGCTTCTCCTTCTGTGTGTCTCTCTTTTCCCTTCCTCAAGACCTCTCCCTGAGAGACAGCCCAGCCTAGGAAGAAGCCAGTGCTGCTGAGGGTGGCACAGCACAGAGGCACCAGCCCAGAACCCGTCTTCTCTGGCTTTCCAGTTATGTGAGACGGCGTGCTTCCCATTGCTTAAGCCAGCTTGAATTGGGGTTCTCTGTTACATCCAGGAGCATCCTGACACTGGCAGCATAAACATATTTCTGATTCTCAGAATACATGGCTGAATTCCTTTCCAAATTTACTCTCTAATGCTGCATTCAACACATATTCAAGGGAATGTAGCCAACAATTCATAGTAACTGGGTTTCCCTGATGGCTCAGTGGTAAAGAATCTACCTGCCAAGCAGAGGAGGCAGGTCTGATCCCTGTGTTGGGAAAAATCCCCTAGAGAAGGAAATGGCAACCCACTCCAGTATTCTTATCTGGAGAATTCCATGGACAGACAAGCCTGGTGGGCTACAGTCCATGGGGTCGCAAGAGAGACACAACTTAGCAATGACGCAACAACCACCGTGACATCTTGATGTTCTCTTTGGGCTCGTCCCTGGTGGCTCAGATGGTAAAGCATCTGCCTGCAGTGCAGGAGACCTGGGTTTGATCCCTGGGTTGGGAAGATCCCCTGGAGAAGGAAATGGCAACCCACTCCAGTACTCTTGCCTCAAAAATTCCATGGACAGAGGAGCCTGGTAGACTACAGTCCATGGGGTTGCAAAGAGTCAGACACAACTGAGTGACACGGGAGCCAGCGTGAGGAACTCCGCCCATGGCAAAGGTCATGAGGAAGGAGGCTTCAGCATACGCAAAGGCAGGATCAAGCCTCAGGAAACCCCCTGTTCCCAAGCATCTACCCCCAAAGCCAGAGTCTGCCTACTTTATTGTTTTATGCTCTTACCTACACCTCTGACTTTACGGGGGGCTCTCCCCCATTACCTCTCTCGGAGAAGGAGTTAACCTACAGCTCCAGTTGATAAAAATTCCTGGGCATGACAAGAGCGTTTCAACTTATGAACTCCTCTGAAGGTTATCTAGCCTGTCTGTACAGGTTCATCTGGCCACATGTGATTGTTTACAGCCTCCCAACTGTGAGAAGCAGGAGATGTTTTAGACTTACTAAAGGTGGAATCCCAGGGATGGGGGAGCCTGGTGGGCTGCCATCTATGGGGTTGTACAGAGTTTGACATGACTGAAATGACGCAGCAGCAAAGGCAGATTCTTTTAGGAAGTTAGAAATTATTAGTATAGTGGGTTGATTAGGAATTATATTGGTGAAGGGTTTTTCATTTGTTGGGCCAATATTTGCTGCTAAATCTCCATATTCTCTGCCCTTATAATGAATATGACTAGCATATAGAAGAAAAACGTATTAACCTTTAAGATTAATCATGCTAACCTTAGGCTAAGTAAATTCCTTTCTTAGTTGTAACCCACTACATCCTCATCCTATAGGAATGCAACTTTATCTGGTACCTTTGGAGGGCGGTACCTGGTTTAAGAAAAATCACCACTAAAATATAAGTTTCTGGTTGACTGACCGTTGTGAGAAAGGGCCATAAAATGTCAGCAGGCCTCATGGCCAGAAGATGATGTAAAACCCCTAAGACCTTTATGTATACTTTTATATGAAGCACTTGATTTTGATAAAGGTCAGAACTGACCCCCATGTGACTTTAAAATTTCCATTTGTCTCTATGTGTAACAAAAGGTACATAAGAAAACCTAAAAATAAAGAAATCGGATCAGTTTCTGGAAAGACTGATTCCCCTGTGTTGTTCCTTCCTGTTCTCCATTTTTCTGGCTGAATTCCCATCTGGAGCGTGGGTGCTCACCAAGCCTGCTAATTTTGCCCTGGCTTTTAAGTTCCATGCAAGAGGGAGCCCAAGGCGGGGCACCCTCTGATATTCAAGTGGTCGCTGGTGGCCTACGTAGGTGGTGCAAGCTTCTTGTCTCGAAGCTTTATTGGTATCCCACGTAAACCAAGTTATTTAGACTCTTTTTCTCCACTAATTTTCCTACTACACTATTTCTTTCTAATCTCCCTCTATATCTTTATTTAAGCAATTAATTCCTAGGACACTGACTCTTTCACCACTTCAAATTACCCTGGATCCACCGGGGTTGGACCCTGGCAAGTAACTATATATTGGAGTGGGCTGCCATTCCCTTCTTCAGGGGATCTTCCTACCCCAGAGATTGAACCTGAGTCTCCTGCATTTCACACAGATTCTTTGCAGTCTTAACTACCAGGGAAGCCCAAATGGAGTATTACTTTTCAAAATTGTCAATTATTATACTGTACACCTATAACATATAATACTGTACACTAAGTATACTTAAATTTTAAAAACTATCCCCCCCCCCAAAAAAAAGTCAGTTATCCCTAAATTGACCTATAGTTTCAGTGCGATCCCAGTCAATATTCTAACAGGGCTTCTTGTAGAAACTGGAGAGACAATGTCCTAAAATAACCAAAGCAATTAAAAAATTTTAATCTATTCATTTTTTCACATGGAACCATAAAGTCCTACAGCACTATGTTAGATCCCGGGACAGAACATAGTGATTTGGTGGTTCGATACATTACAAAATGGTCACCACAAGTGACCCCAAGTTTGACCTATTACTCATATTCATGTTTAGGGTCATCATTTTATTTAATAATATACTTTAGAAAAATTTCTTGGAGAATAAAATTAAGAAAAAAGTAAGCCCCTAAAACTCCTGGGCCTACGCTGAGTGCCAACGATGCAGTAATGAGCCGGGCCAAATGCATCCTGCCCTGCCAGAGCCTCCAGCTCGGGGGGAGAAGACAGACAGGGAGCAGCTAGTTATGCAGCTCCGCGTTTAGCGGCAGTTCTGATGAGAGTAGGAAAGAGCACAGGGGCGCTGGGGACTACTCTGGGAGCAGGGCTGCAGGCACCCAGGGTTCTGTTTAGTGCAGGCGTGGGATCTCCTGCTGTTGACCTCCAAGTCTGAGGCTTGGGCAGAGTTCAGAAGGGACGGCTGCAGGTGGGCTCAGCACCTGGCCCTTCCCAGTTCGGTCCCGGCCCCCAGCACTTTCCCCAGGGTGGCGTCCCACTTCCAGGGCCCTGTCATCCCGAGGGAATCTGACTTTTCAAAAGGACACAGAAAGGGGAGGGGAAACGGGGGTGGGAAGGGAAGGCATCACACTGGGTGGATCGCAAGACAGGCCCGGACAGCTGAGCATGGCTGCCTGCACTCCTGGTCGGCACGGCTCCTGTCGGCCTGGAGAACGAGGGCTGACAGTAGGGATGAGTCAGAGCCGCGTCTTGCCTTCTTTGTGGCTGTCTGGCCTGTACTCGCTGGCCCTGTGAAGTCTGCAGAGTCTCGGATTGTATTTCTCCATCCATCCCCCATCACCTTGCAGCTAATGGAAAGTCCTTCTGGACTCGGGTCTGTGATGGCCTCTTTAGTTTCCAATTCTAGTGCCCGTCTGTGTGTTTGTTTGGCATCTGCATGGTCTTCTGGTGGACAGTGGGAAAGGGCTTATCTGATACTTTGAATTGGCTACAGCATAAACCTAATCTACTCCTTAGGGTATTTCTGTTACATGCGCAGTTATCTCCATGTCACAGATGAGAAAAATGAGTCTCAGAGAACTGAAGGCCTCGCCCATCCAACTCAGCTAAGAAGTAGCCAGGCCTGGACTCCTGTTCTGGGGCTCTTGTTCTCACAAAGAGACAGATACGCTCAGCAGCCCCTGCCCTTTTGCCCCAGAGCTCTCTCAAAGAGAGGAGCCTAGCCCTCCTGCACAGGTTTGTCCTGGATCTCCAGGCTGAGAAAACCACAGGCAAAGTATCTGTGATCCAAAAACCTGCTCTGGCCCAGGTTCCCAGGTTGGCAATGAGCATTTGAGGGGCAGCAGAGATACCACGCAGACCACAGCTGGAGAATCAAGTGCTTCCTGGGTGCCACAGGGGAAGAGAAGGAAAGAGGGTAAGGGACAAAATTCTTGACCCTGCCAACCCAGGGGCTCATGTTTCCTTATGAATAATGAATGGAACCGACAAGCAGATGGTTTGCTATCCAGGACTCTGCACCATCCACAGCTGCGTTCTCATCTTTAACTGCCCGGGAGAGCTGTTGAATGTTTAGGGGGGCCCAGGGTCTCAGGGCCTGACCTCTGGTCCCAAGACCAGAGCAAGGCAGCTGGGGAGAGTTCAGAATCAGGAGGCTGGATGATAATGTATATACAGATTCTTTGTGTGACCTTCTCTGGGCCTGGGTTCCTAATCTGTGTGTAAACCGAAAGGGTCAGATAAAGGCTGACTCTTGAGCCCTTTCCACACACAAGGCAGCAGCAGGCTCAGAATCAGAGCTCCGGTTGCTTCTTAGGCAGCCAGTCTAGCTCAAGATGCACAAGATGAAGAGCCAGTCGGAGCCAACCACCCAGCTTCTATGAGGAAGGCAGTGCTGCTCACAGCAGCCCCCAAGTCCTCAGAGCACAGGGCTGGGGACGGGGCAGCAGCTAGAGATGGGAACAGAGTGGAGAGGGGCCAACACACGGCATTTCACGTATCGGTGGTCCTAAGAGATGGCTACAGGAAAGTCTGCAAAAGTCACTGCGACAATGCCTTGCCTCCGATCAGGACTGTCCCTTTTCTAACCCAGGTCATGGCTCCTGATGATCTTGCCAGGTCATGGCAGGATCACTCTTAAGTTCTCCCTGCTGAAGCCTCTGTGGTGACAGCTTGGATATCCCCTCAGGGGTCCCTTCCCACTGTCCCCCGTGCCTGCCAAGCTCCATGACAGCAGATACCTTCTAAGCTCCCCAAGGAAGGAGTGTTTTCTTTCCAGTCTTCAATGTTTGACCTCTGCCCTGGGGTCTCAGTACCCTAAAGGCTCCCCACACCCTCCTCTGAATCCTGACAAAAGCAGGACTCAAGTGTCTGCCTGGCTACCCTGGGCCCCTTGCTCCTTTTGACCATGTGTCTAACCAAGTAATAAACCGTCTCTGAGCATCAGTGAAAGTGAAAGAAGAAAGTGTTAGTCTCTCAGTCAGGTCCGACTCTTTACAACCCCATGGACTGTAGCCCACCAAGCTGCCCTGTCCATGGAACTCTCTAGGCAAGAATACTGGAGTGGGAAGACATTTCCTTTTCCAGGGGATCTTCCTGACCCAGGGATCAAACCCGGATCTCCCACATTGCAGGCAGATTCTTTACCATTTGAGCCACCAGGAAAGCCCATGAGTGTCAGTAAGGCTACCCAAAGCCCAGGATGAAACTACCTACTCACTCTTTCAACAGAAAAAACAGGAATCTGTCACAGAGTAGTGGACTGTTAGTCTGGAAGGAATGGCAAGTTACTAAGGCTCTTCCCACCCCACCCTAGACATCACTAATCCATCTCTCCTTCTCACTGGGGCCATAGTTAACTTCAGAATTCTTCTTAACACAGTGCTGCATCGCCAACTGATGAGAACCAGCTCATGAGGTCAAATTGATTTGCCTCCCTATTCCAGCCCAAGTCTTTCATTTTGCAGAAGAGGAAATAAAGGCTCAGAATGGGAAGGAGACACACCCAGGGTCACAGAGAAAGCTGTCAACAAAACCAGAGCTCTAACCCAAGACTCCTAACTCCCAGGTCCTGTATCACCTGTCAGGTGTTTCCTCTTCCCCTCTCACCTTAAAGAAAACCCCAACTCACTGAACTGATGAATCCGAGTATAGTGTTCCCATCACAGGGGGGTGTGCCCCTGCCAACAGCACACCCCTAGGGCATTTACACAAGTCCTCTGTTAACTTCTGAGACACCAGTTTTCAAAAAAGGAGGTGAAGACAGTCAAAGTAGCTTCCAGGAGGAGGTGATGAGAGTCTGGAAGAAAAAAGGAGAGCTTAGAGGAAGGGCTGGAGAGGACAGCTGTCCTCCTGGGCTTCCAGTAGCCTGTGGGGTAAAAGAGACAGACTTTGGAGATAGTTGTGTGCACTTGAACCAATCATTCAAACTCTTTGACACTATTTCCTCCTTTAAAACTGTCCAAACTCCTGGGTCCCCTGACCTGCCTTGTAGGGACCTCAATGGTAAATTGCTGGTGCTAATGCCAAGGGACTCCTCCAGGTCCAAGTGCTAACGAGCTCCAGATCCTATTCTCCCTCTGGCTTCCCCCTGACTGATGGGTCTGGGTCCCTCCCCAGACGCTCTGTGACACAACCAGCAGTCAGGAGTGTGTGTACTGGGCACAGGGTGTTGGAGGGCGGGGGCCCGACTCCCAGCTCCAGCTCCAGCTCCTGCCCCCAGTGTATGACCCTGAGCAGGTCATTCAGCTTCTCTGCACCTCCATCTCCTCTTCTGTAAAGTGAAGTTTACTGGCCACCTGGACCCAGCCCAGCTTTCTGGGCTGGACTGGAGATGAGATGAGTTAATGAGCAAGAAAGTACAGTGATTTTCTTTTTTAAAGCAAAGTTATATATATATATATGTGTCTCAGTTGCTGCACGGGCTTTTCTCTAGCTGGAGCAGGCAGGGGCTGTCTCCCATGGTGGTGGCTTCTCTTATAGAGCACAGGCTCTAGGCTGCTTGGGCTTCAGCAGCTGCGGTTCCCAGGCTCTGGAGCACAGGCTCAATAGTTGTGGTGCAGGGGCTCAGCGGGTCGGCGGCATGTGAGATCTTCCCAGCCCAGAGATGGAACCCATGTCTCCCGTGTTGGCAGGTGGGTACCACTGAGCTACCAGAGAAGTCTCAGCACAGTGATTAATGCACAGGCTTTGCCTGGTGGTCCAGTGGTTAAGACTCTGTGCTTCCACTGTGGGGGGAAGTGGATTCAACCCCTGGTCAGAGAGCTAAGATTCCCACATGCTGCAAGGCTGTGCAGCCAGAAAAAAAAAAAAAAAAAAGGAGCACAGGCTTTGGAGGCAGACTTAGTTCAAAACCTAGATCTGTCACTTACAAGCTGTATGACGCAGGGCAATTTCCCTGAGCCTACAGTTCCTCATCTCTGAAGTGCAGATAATAATGCCTGCTTTAGGATTCTTAGATGAAATATAAGTATTGCTAAAATAAGGATTGGTACATGCTTCATGCTCAGCTGGGCCATCATATGATTACTTTGCATAATGTACCTTTGTAAACAGTAAAGGACTCCATAGGTGTTGGTGCTTATTAGTCTGGATTGCACACCAGGTACAACCACTTCATGGGAAGGCTCCGAGACCAACAGGATCACCTCCCACAGCAGCCCTGGGTGCTTCCACCCAGAGTCTAGCATAAATGTGAGGCCTAGGTCCCTGCACTTCTCAGCTGAGGTGGGAGCTAGCACGTGATGCTGTGATCTTCCCTGCCAGCATCTCGGCTCCTGGCCCCTCAACAGATGCTGGGTGCTAGGTTTAAGGCCCCTGCCTCAACCTTGATCCAGCACTAGGGCTTGCCCACCACACCACTCACGCCTATCTGTGCCCATTTCAGAAGCCAGACTTAACCTCAGAATCCCTCTTAACACAGTACAGCCTTACCAACTAATAAGAACCAGTTCATGACATAAAACTAATTTTTTTAAACCTGTATCTGCAGAAGGGGGGGGTCCCTCATTTCTAGCCTTCACTTTCCCTGATCAGGGTGAGAAAGGTGGGTGGCAGAGCTGGTGCATAGTTGGGGAGGGTGAGCTGGGCCCAGGGAGGACACCAGCCTGAGCAGGGAGCACTCTGCCAGCTCCTCTCCTGATTAAATGACTTGTATCTGCTCCAAAGCGGGTTTGCACACACACTACGTATAACAGGGAGAGACACAGGGCACAGAATTTCAAATGTGTGACTACACATCATACAGACCCATATAAATCATATTCATTTAAAGACACAATCACCTGTGTACACAGCTAGGCACACACACACACACACCTAAGAACTC